>SCDY01000175.1:0-100076 GCA_004143825.1 Drosophila micromelanica
GCTAAATCAACTCAGCTCGTCGTCCTGATCAAGAATATATATACTTTATGGGGTCGGAGATGCCTCCTTCTGCCTGTTACATACATTTCAACAAAACCAAAATACCCTGTTTTACCCGTTTTCAATGGGTTCAGGGTATAAAAATGGGATTTTCAACAAAGCTCATTATTATAAATATTTACTTAAAATATTAGAGAGTATCTACACAGTTGGTTAAGCTTTTAGCTAACTGTTTTAATATTTAGCTTTTCCAACTATAACTTCTCTAAATATTACTTTCCCACATTATTAGTATTCTGAGCTTTCAGTTTTTATGTTTTGTTTAGGACAAAATTAAAAAAATTTTAGCTTATGTTAGCATTCTCATATTAATATAGATTTTTACTTTAAATAATCAGATTAATAAATAAAAAAATCTATAATAGCATCTTAATAAGTTGACAATAAAATGAGTTTAGTTTTCGATTTCGGATCAAATCAGCAGCCGAGCAGCTCAACTGCCGCTGTCAACTTGTTCAGAGTCATGGAACAGTTAATGCTAAATAAATTACACACTAATGTGGGTGGCCCAAGGCGGTTAGTCCATCAAGCAAGCGGCACATTGATTGGGCCGCCTGTCGAAACTGTAGCCGGCGAAGTCTGCCAATCTCTGGTACACACTTTATTGAAGCCGATGCGGTGGCCAGGCGAACGCTCTAACGAGTTCTAAAACATTTCGCCCAGCTAAACGAAGTCAAACGCACTGAATAACAAGTAGTTTTTACCCACACACACACACACACGCCAAATTTGTGGCACAGCAGGAGATGGAGTTAACTTGAGACGAAGCGAGACAGCGACTCAAACTGAATCCTAATGAGGCAGGTGCTCTGCGGTTGCATGCGGCGTATACGTAACGCTGATTTTGCCCCCGCAGACGGGCGCATTGACACTGCGCCAGTGGATGTCCAAGCTGTAACGGTTACTGTGACTGCGACTGCGACTGCGACCGCGACCGTGACTGGGAGAGAGTATTTTGGGACTGGGCCGACTAATGAGCAGTTAAATATTTGTTGACAGCCCAAGCGGCTGAGTTAACGCTAATTAATCGCTTTGTAAGCTGCTAAACGCATTTTGCTGTGGTTTTTGCTTTTGTCTAGCTAATAATTTCATAATTGTCAACAAATTAATATAACATTTTATTTATTTATAATGTATGCATAATTATGATTTATGCGTTTCCACCCACACGCACATTAAATGGGAAAACAAAAAAGTGCATTCAAATCCGTTTGCATAACTTTGCCAACTTTGCCTTTCCATAAGGCAGACTATCATTTATTTCAGTTTTTATTACAATGATGATTATTATTTGTTTTCTCTGTTTTTTTTCCTGTTTGCACGCCATAATCCCCTTTGTGCGTTGACCGCTAACTCTCTTTGAAATTTAATTTTATTTACTTTAATTAAAATGGATTAGTTTTTGTAATTTGTGTGCACCAATTAAATTACATTATTTCACCTTATTCGTTTGTTGCATTATTTACAAGCTGATATTATATGAAGCTAATTTTAGTATAATGTTTAATTTGATTTGAAATTATATGTACAATTGGTATTGTTTATTATTTTTAACAGCTTTTAAACTTATGACTTCTGACTAAACTATTTGTGTAGTTCTTTCTTTAATAAAAATATTTATTTTGAATTTGATTATGTGAAAAAGCTATCTAAGAGAAAATAACAAAATTAAATTAAAATGACATGTTTTCTTTACGCTATATTTATAAGAAGGTTGAATAACTTTTTTTCGTAATTAAAATTTTACACTTCACACCTGTTGTTTTTTTGCCTTTAAAGTGTAAATAATTGGTTATTCATCGTTAAATGTAGCTAACGCTGCGAATGTTAGTATATAAATAAAGCTTTGTTTTATTTTCAACTGATTTTACTTCAATTGGTATTCGAAAAAGTAATCATGTATTTAAATTATACTCTGCTGCTTTATACTTTTCTCTTCTTCATGATATTTCCACTGTTTAGTTGCAGAAAAGGAGATGGTAAGTTAAATTACATAGCAAATTATTAAATTATCTTCTATATAAAATTAATAAATTTATGTATTTTGTATTAGTGTGCAGAGAATTAGCAAATGGTCGTTGCGTGAAGAAACACTTAGATTGTGTCCAGTTTCAAAAATCAATCGATTGTGGGCATAATGAAATGTGTTGTGCCTTTAACCAAAATCCGATCGCTCAAATAAATAATAACAACCCAATACTTGTGCAGCCTAATGTCGCTCCAGTCGTTCCATTGGGTCCACTTTTTCCAGGTGGTCCAGTCCTACTACAGGGTCCAGTCGTTCCACGATACGGTCCAATCCTTACAGGTCAAGACGTTCCACAAGTTCCATTAACTCTTACTTATAAACCCATTGTTTATGAACCTCAAGAAATAAACTTATAAAGTCTATATCGAAATAACTACTAGAAAATTTAAAATTTTCCAATATATTTTTGAATATATTTTAGAAAATCAAAATAGATAGTTGTAAATATCATAAAAACAAAAACATACAACTTAACTTTGTCAAACCGAAAACACACAATGGGATTTATGCTGCAGTTTAAATTTACTGTTGCTTCTTTAGCATAAACTCAATTTCTAGTATACAATTTCGAAAATAAAAGCCACTCCACAGAGAGCAGATCAGAGGAGGCTCCAGTCATAAGCCCGAGCCGAGCTGATGCCCACATGTAACACGTAACATGCTCAATTTAAAGTGTTCTGATTTGCCAGCAGAAATCGCTTGTGTGTGTGTGTGTGTGTGTGGCCAACACGTTTGGCTATGTTTGGTCTGCGAATAGATGAGGCAACAATGCACAAAGTTTTCCAACACTGTGTAGGAAAAGAAAAAATATTGTAGCATAATTTTCGGCGCTAACAATACAAGGGGTTGTAGGAGCGGCAGGTGAACGAGCAGGGTACAGACGGGCAGGCGAGCAGGACATGGCGGGGGGACAACAGGCGGACACATGGCATATATCAGCACATGCATTCATAAATCATATTCTGCAGCTGGAGAGTGCAGCCAGCCAGCCAAACAGGCAGCTCAGGAAGCGGCCAGCAGCAGCAGTGTCCTGCCTGCATTTCTACATGTGTGTGTGGGTGTGTGTGTGTGTGTGTCTGTGTATGTGGGTGTGTGCCGGGTGTGTGTTTAGCAGCACCAGTGCCGGCTATTTTAAGGATATTTATACTGACAGCGGATTTTTGATGGAAAAACTTTTGTAAATTGCTTTTAGCAGTTTAAAGTAGACCCAAAAAAGCCGCAAAAAAAAAAAGAAAAAAGAAACTAAAAGTAGAAAGAAAAAGGTTGGCTTGTCGAATATTAAATTCCCTTGCATACAATTTTTGTATATCTAACGGTCTACTGAAAACTTGATTAATAGGCAGATAAACAGATGGCCAGATGCTGATTTAAAATAAAATTTCGTAAATATCTTCTACGAGTTACACATTTCGTGACACATTTATAATACTCTCGACAAGGGTATGCAGAAGCAGGAAAGACTATAAAAGAACCAAATAAAATTGTCGGGGCGCTGCTTTTATTTTATTTAAAGTGCTTCAATGCAAGCATACGTATACGTAATATTGGAGTATACAGTTTTGGAGGCCTGGCATCCTGGCACATCGCTCTTGTGTTTGCTTTGGCAGTGCACATTTACTAAATCGTCTTCGTATATTTTGTTCGTTAACGATGCCTGAGAATCTACTAAAGAATGGCCAGCATATTTATTTTGCTTTTCTTTGGCATTTTATCGTTCTAGCCGGGTTTCTGTTTCTTGGCGCTGTTGTTTGCCTCATTGTTGCGTTCGTTGCATTGTCGTCCTTTGCATTGTGGCCACAAAATGTCATTACGTATCTTGCTAAAGTCTTAAAGTCCATAAATTGCACACTATTGATGAAAAAACCACTTAATTGGCGTCTTAAGGGGAAGAAGCAATATACATTTTAAGCGATTATGTGCAATTAGCAGCAAATATAAATTTTATTGGTATTAGTATCAGTTAGATCATGGCTAAAATTGGGTAATTTCAATTACAAATAAGATCGATTTATATTTTTGATGGACCTGCATTATTTACAAAAGCGTATGTAAATATATTTATATAAAAATACCACTCAAAATAAATATTCCTTTTTTTAATAGTATACTATAATTTAAGTTTAGATAGGGCAAAAAAAAAATTAATGTTAGTTATATACACTGTTTATTTAAAGAGCAAAAACAATAAAAAACATAAAACAAAAGCAACAAAAAAAAAAAAACCGAAACCGTTTGAAAATTAAATTATTCGTTGTTTTTTTTTTATTGATATCTCTGTGGTTAAATTTCAGCAATTTATTTTAAACAGAATTGTGAATTTGCTGACAAATTGATAAATTGCCAAAGTATGCGATTTTTTAGCTTGTTACAACACGTATTGTAATTGATATTTTCCTTTTACTTTGAAACGCATCAGCAGTATGCTTGAGGGTCAATTATTTAAAATTGATTTATTGATGATATAAAATAATGCTTTACTCTATAGAAAATGTTGGCAATAAAATTTGAGTTTATCTTTTAATTGATTTCCACACAGCTGCTGATACTTTTTTATGTTCGTCTTTTTGTATGGTTAAAAATTTCTGTTTAACAGGAAAGTCTACAAGTAGACATGTCTTATATATTAGATGAAATTTAAAAACTGAACCTTATAAAAATGTGGGTTATAGTAAAAAAATTAGAAAAAATTGTCTTTTAAAAAAGTACGCATTTTGGGGTTCGCAAATTTTTTCCGATACACGCTGTTTGCAATTTGTGTACCACTGTGCGCAGAACAACAACATCTGAAAAAATCTGTGTGGCAAGCAGCCGTGCAACGCTTTCGCGTTTGCTGTGCAGCTGTTGGGCGAAAATGTTGCACAGCATGCATAAATAATAAACGACAAGCTCGCACACACAAACACATACACACACACACACACACACACACAGAGGCATTATGCACATTTTGCTGTTTTACAGGCGCGCCCAACTGAGGCGTGATGTGAGCGGTCCGCTGAGGGGCACCTGCAAAGGAGGAGGGGCCACAGGCTCTGGCAAGTTCTAAATTTATTTTATTAAGTCAAGCACATAGACAGCAGCTCATGGTGGTAGGTGGGTGATGCCGCCTGCCATCCTGTGCGCCGCTGACTAACGGTATAAATAAAATAATTTACGGTAACTGCTGCCGCTCATCAGGCCAAACGAGGGGCCAACGGGAAGACAGTGTTGACAAAACCTAGCGCTGGATCATCAGCGGCGGTGCCGGCACCAAAATGCCGCTTACAAAAACTGTAGCATACTTTTTTGCGCCACCTCTTTGTGAGCAGCTGCATACGAAATTAATGCACATATGCAACGCGTCTGTGGGTGGATGAGTTAAAATGCAGCATACTAAATATAGTTATAATTATGCGCACACATTTTTAATTAAGTTTTGCGCTGGGCCGCTGCCCGTTTTGCCTCTGGTTTAGCTAAATATTATGCATACGCCCTGTTAAATTACATTAATATGAGCAGCACTCATTTTTTTTGTTGTTATATTTTCTGTTTGTTTTTTCTGCTGACTGTCAAATTACATGTGTTAAACATTTGCGCAATGTTTGCTCTAATTTATGCCGGCGTTTTTTTTACATTCGACATTTTATATGTGCCTTAAGGCATTATTTGTGAATTGGGTTGCACCGGTAAAATAAAACAGTGTGCCTAAAGATACATGCTGAATCTTATATATTTCCTAATTATATTTTTATAGGACTTGGTGATTGAAATTAATTAATTACAAGCTTTTGTTAATATTTGTAATATTTATAAACGTTGGCACGTTTAAATGCTTCTCACAGTAAATAAGATCCTGCCAGCCCTTTAAAAGCTGCCAAATATTTCATATAGTAAGCAACAAACTAAAAACTTTCTAAACTAAAAAAAAAAATCTTGTTGTACTAGTAGTTTGCGGTTGCAGTTTATAAATGTTGATAAATATTTACAATTACCAATTTAAAAGTTTTCTCTTGTTGCAGAGCATACACTTTTCTCTCTTTTAACACGAAACTTTTTTTGTGGGATGAAAATCCAGCTAGCAGCTAGCCTTTGCTGCTGCTTTTTATTGTTGCTGCCTTTTTATTTGTTATGGCCAGAAAGTTTTAAATATGATTTTATTTGTGCAGCAAGTTGCGGCTTTTTCTACATATTTGACCAGATTGCAGCTGATTTGCTCTGCGACAGCAAAAAACTTGCATAAAGAAAACCTAAAATTTGAAATAATGTAATGCAGTTTTATTATTCGGTTTCTTTTATTCTAACTGCTAGTTTTTTGTCCAAATTCAGAGTGAGAGATTGGCATCATTTAATGCTTGACAGTCGAAATATTAGAAACGTTTCTCTTTTCTGCTTTAAGTCGCCCGAGTATTTTGTTGTTAGTCCAATGAATTAAATAGAAAACTGCATAAACGTTTAAGCAGCCCTAAATCAAGGCATGTCCTTTTGGCTGTTACCATTCTTTTATTATTATTATTTTTTTTTTTGCAACATTTTCTGCTTAAATGCATTTGGCGCTGGCGTCTTCTTGCAGTCTCAAGTGGCCGCCTTTCCAGCTGGCTGCCGTTCGGCTGTCTGCCGTCCGACTATCCCATTTTATAGCGTGTCTGGCTGGGCAAACTTTCACCGTTTACTTTGCTGCTGCTGCTGCCACTCGCTATCTGCGTCCTTGGATGCATCCTGGCGGCGCTTTATTTGAATTATTGTAATGATTTACGCTGAAGTGGCGCCTGCAACATTTCGGGTACAGTTGTGCCCAGGACGCGGCTAGGTAATGAGCTACTCTGCGCTCCTTTCAGCTGCCCTGAGCCGAGCCGGAGCTTGTGTGTCTGCTGGTGCATTGTCTGGCACTTGGCCCTCGCATCTCGCCCCTTACACTTGGCCGCTTTCAGAGCGCCTCCCCGTTATGCTGATCACTTGTTTTCGGTCTGTCACGGCTTGGCTTGATGGCATCCCAGAAATTTTTAATGCAAATTCTGAGATTTTCTGACGATTTCATTATTTTAATAAAATTTGCAAATGCCTTAGGTGCGGCAAAAAATATTAAAATATATTTAAATGGAATAGACATAAACAAAACGATTGAATAAAATATTTACTTAAGTAAACAATAATATTTTAATATTGCTATTTATTTATATATCTTATTTATTTGTATACAGAATTTTGACATTATTTTATTATTATTATTTATTTCAAAATCACTGTAAATTAAAATGGTAAAACAATTTTTTTTTTATTTACCCGAAATAAAAAAAACTTTTCAATCAAATTCAAAGTGGCTTAAATGTGAAGCTGCTAAGTAAGAAAAAATTATAATAATTAGGAAAATATAATACATAAACCTTATGTGTATATTGAAATATGTATTGTAACTTCGTTGAGAGGTTAAGCGGATTACATTTTAACAAGTTTCTTAATAAGTGTGGTCTATACTTGATATCTAAGATTGCAAAATATGTTTGAAGTGTTTAAATGTGAAGTGTACTTTGTCATAATCCCATTTAGTTCTTGTTACAAAAGACACATTTCAATTAACTCTTGGGACAAAAGATGCTCGAAATAGTCAAAAACCAAATACTTTGCCCTTGTTGCACACACTGAAGAACAGAAGGGGGTATCAATAGTTCGGCTTGGAGTGGCCGCTCTCCTGGTCTGGACAGACCAAAGTGGTGCTTGATACATCTTCAAGACAATGCCACACACTCTCCCTCTCTCTCACACACAGCCACACATAGACTTCACATTGCCACATTCAGGTGGCAACATGCGTAACTTGAAATCCTCGAGCAGCTGCACCTGCAGCCCAAAGTGATTTTATGTTTTATGAGAGCTGACATGTGGCAACAACAGTCACAGCCACAGCACTTGCCACATGACGCACACACATACACACGCATTTGTGTAGCTCGTGTCAGTTTCATTGTTGAATGCCTCATCTGGTGTTGTGTTGTGCGGTTGCTGCTGCAACATGCTGTAAATTATTATAAACTCGAGTGGTTTTCAAGCAACTCCGACTGTGGCGACAGTCTCTGCAGATCAACTGCAAATGAACTGAACTGAATGGATGAATAAATGAAACGAATGTCCTCACTATTCGCTTTTGTACGGCATTTTAGCATTGTGCATTGTCCATAATAAGACATCCTTCAGGAAGCCCAATAAATTCTAATTCTAATTAAATGCTTATCGATTGATTTGCGTCGTTGTATGGTCATTTTCTAAGTCATTATATATTCAGATAAACTTTTAACAATTTTCTGATTTAATTTACAGTTGCATTCTACGTATTTATATACATTTAATCTAATTGAAGTTTATTTCATTTGGAATTATCCATTATTGTAAGGATTTATCTTTTAAAGTAAAGGTGAACAACCTTGTGCGATTCCAATAAATTTGTTTTTCTTTCGAGTAATTTAATATCAGACTTAACTAACTTTTCCAAGTGAAAAAATCATATTCATTTTCCAAAATAAAAAAATATGTTTTCAAAAATATTCAATTGCAAATGTTTATTTTTAATCGATTACGGGTGTCATAATTAGTATAAAAAAATAACATTTGGCCCGATTTTCCGTTGCTCCAATTTTTGATCAAAACTCATGCCAAATTTGACAAAAATCCACAGCTCCAATACTTCAAACTCCCATAGCTTCGCCAAAACTGAACGGATTTTTATGTTTGAGGTCATTTTAATCAAGATACGCCTTATAGATTAATTGTACATTTTAAATTTGTTAATTTTTGCAAAATATTTTTTTTTTTTAACTTTTTAAAAAAAACAATAATCATTAAATAGAAAAAGAAAATTTTTTCCCAAATTGAGTTTTGCAAGTTTATATAAATAATATAGTCCATTTGCAACTCGTAAGATGAGCTCAGAAATCGGCACCTGCATTTGGAAAGTCGGCAACAGCTGTTTAAGTATTTAGTATAATACCCAATTCTATAGCCATACACCTCGAAATGTCGAAATCTGAGCTCTGGGGCAACGTTTGCTCTAATTTATGCGATGCTGCTGGCAATGGCAACTCACTTAATTTGCAGAGCCATTTTTCTTGCCCGGGCCAGCGACAACACCCGGTGCCCGCGAAACCGTGCAGCGCCCCCGCTCCCCCTCTCCGGATTTCCCTGCGAGCCAAGTGACAAACAACTAAGCGAAAATCGCGTGCGTGACGCGTGGCGGGCGCATAAAGTTTGTGACACGTTTCCACAGTTGCAGTTTGTGTTGTTGTTGCTGTTATTGTTGTTTTTTGTTCGTTTTGGTTTTTCTTTTTTTGGGACCAAGGCAGAAAAAGTTGTGCACAGCACGTGGCTAGCGGGTGCTGGGGGAATGTGGGGGAAGGGAATGGTAGGGAATGCTGATGGCGACACTTTAGAGCCGCGTTGCATACTTTTGGGGCGCGATGCAAGTCACGTTAATTTCGCCAGCGAACTGTGAAGCAAAACAAAAACAAAAGCAACAAAAAGCTGCTCTTGTTCTTGCTGTTGATGCGCAACTTTGGCCATTTCCAACGGGCTTAAAGGTGGACTTACATTCAGCTTTTGACATCTTCCAGGCAAAGAGTTGCCCAACTTTATCTTATGCCACAGCAGAGATTATAGTTCTTCATGTAACTGTGCAAAATATGCGATATATTTTCAAAATGAATAGATTCAGTTTTCAGTAATGAAGGATAAACATAATTTATAATCAAGTCCTCAATATAATATTTATAATGTTTAACATTCTCCATTAAAGTCTAATATATTTATTATAAAATAACAAATTAAAAAAAATATTATTAAAATAAATTAATATTGTACTCAATTATTTTTACCGCGAATATTTCCATATACATTTAATTTATTCGGGGCGCATGCTACACCTTTTGCAGCATTCATTTACAGGGTATATTTACATATTTATGTATATGTTGTTTACAAGTTATGTGCCACGCCCACAGCCTCAATGGGCCGCTCATTAAGCGTCTTTAGACTGTTTATATAATATAAATTAGCTTAATTTGAAAACATTTTTTGATGCCAAAACTTTGGCACTTGCACGAGACAGACAGAAGGAAGACATGAGGGGGCAAGGGGCAAGGGGGAAGGGGGATGGTGGGGAGCTAAGAGTGCGGTGTAGCAGCTGTGCTAGTCAGTGTCTTGGCTTCCAGCTTGGCTAATTTATATGCCCGTTGGACATTCTCGAGTCGGCCAAAAAGTTGCCGCAAGTTTTTGCCAAGTCGGCGCGGCGTGTCTCCGATTCCTGTTGCGGGTTAATAAGAAGACGACGATGGCGGCCAACAAATTGCCAACATTACTCTTGCCGGGATTGGCAGAGGAGGATCGAGCCGAACGGGGAGGCGGACACGAGTGAAAGATGCTTGCAAATAGTCTTTTGAGTGTTGTACTTGGCTTGCTTGTTTTGTTGACTTTGAGAAGGGGATGGGCGGTGGGGCGGGGCAACAGTCTTTGAAAGTGTCAAAAGCGCAGGCAATTAATTTGGCCTAATTAGACTCTTGGTTGACTGCTTGGCTGCCGCCTTGTGGCTTTGCAAGTGCAATTTTTGTGGCTTGTCAAAGCCTTGGCCAAGTCGAAAAGTGGCCACGAACAATGGATTTTTGCATGTTGAGCGATTTATGGCTTACCAAGTTTATTAAGCTGGCCAAATTTACAAAGATTTTGTTGGCTAGCCGGGTTTACGGCAGACAATTGCATTTTTTTTTCCTTACGTACGAGCAAATACGCAGGACTTATTTAATTTAAAACCTAAGGGTGCTGAAATTTAAAATGATATTTTATTTAAATTTATTGGGCCCTAATTAAATTACTGTTAATACTAAATAGATAATTTCTGCCAAAAAAAATAATAATAATTAAAAGAACATTTAAATTAAAAAAAATAATTTTTGTTGCATAAATGAAGGCTAAACAGTTTTATTGATTTTTATTTTATTCACAAAAATTTAAAGAACAATTTAATGGATTTATCTCAACTTTTTTATTTAAGTAATAAAATATATTTTACAATAGCCTTTGTATGTTTTGGATGCCATAAACGGCCGAAGCAAATCCCACATTTCTACATAGCTGATAATTTTGGCCAACTGCATTGCTGCTGCTTCTTGCTTCTTTGCCTCTCTGCTGCAGTTTAGGCCAAGTCAGCCCTCGCTCATGTTACGTAAGAGTTTCAGAAAGATATAAACATATATAGTTTTGTGTGCCAGGCCATAATTTGCTTAACAACTTTTGGCCGATGCTTGGCTGGCAGCTTGGACGCCTCGCTCTGGCACTTGGCCAATTCCTTTGCAGCCGTTCGACACCCGCCGTTTATATAATAATTTTGTGGCATAATTTATTGCTGGCAAAAGTTTTCTGTGGCTGCCCAGCCGCACAATTGCCACTATAATGTCGTCCCAGGCATTTAACATTTTACTGGGACCAACACTGGACTGTTGTTGTTGGCCTGGCCAAAACTGGGCACCGCAACGCCATAAATTTGTTATTAAATGTTGGTCCGCTTATCGAGAGGACATGCAAAACTGGACCGGCCCACCCACCGGGGCTGGCATAACAAACGTCAAATTGATTTTAAATTGCACTTTTTGGAAGGAAAAGAAAGGAAAGGAAAACCCTAATTTAACATTGAAGTTAGTTTCGATAAATATTTAAGTCACAAAAAAGATAGAAAATTTGATATAATTTTTACCTAAATAACAAATATAATGAGCAATAATTTAATTAAATTGTTGCATATTTCTGTGCTTTAGCAACAGGAATTTAAATTTAATATCTTACCAAGATATATATATAAATCTAAATCTTTGTGTGAGTGAATTTCATTTAAAGGCATTAAATATTAAATTTCTTGACTTGGCAAATGGGATATTTTTCTAAGAATATCAAAATAATAATAAATTGAGTCAATAATGTCTCAAATGGCATTGTGAGCAATACAAATGAAATACAATAATACTAATATAAATATATCTTTACAAACAAATAAACAACTAACAAAAGCTTGCAGTAATTTAAGTAGCCAACAGACAAGCAAATGCTTATTTACTTCAATTTATCTATTTATTTGCTTTTGCATTAGCAAACGAGAGACGAGTACTCATAATACTTGAGTGTTTTTTATGAGCATTCATAAACTCAAGTAAACAAATATTTGCCGTGTTTGTTTGTTGCACATGTTGTACAAATTTCAACACTTTCGTGGTGTTAAAAAGTGCTGTCCGATAACCGATAGACAAAGCTACGATAAGGGCAAATCAACCCTGCCTCCCCTACCCAAATCCGTGCTGATTGTTTTTGTCTTATTTTTATTGTTGTTCAAATTGAAATTAAAGCAGCTTAGCGAAGCTAATTACACACATACACGCAAAAAAATGTCTACATTTACTCAGGTTAAACAAGCTGCTCATTTTGCGAAATTTTCTACTCCAAAGATCTTCAAACGAGCAAAGAAATGAATAAATAGATAAGAGTGCCAAGTGGGAGGCGGAGACTGCGACGCGACGCGACGCGACGCGACTAACTGCAACTGTGAGTCAGAGGCAGAAAAGCTGCTGAGCGGGAGGAACTTGTTTGGGTATAGGAGAAGACGTAAGAAGTCAACAACAACTTTAAACAGCAAAAAACTGGTCATGTGAGAAAAAAGCAAAAACGGAAAACAAAATGTATTAATGAATGAGCGGCGAGAGAACAAAGAGACAGAGAAAGAGAGAAAGCGTGCAGTGAGCAGCAAAGACAAAGCTCTTGTAGCTGCTGCCAACAGGTGAGCGCAACTGAAAAAGCTAAGAGTGTGTGAGAGCGGAACACAGCAAAACGGTAAAAGGGCTTTGGAGTGAGCGCAAAGCTGAGCGGAGCGCGCCTTTGAGCCAAGCTAAGCTGCGCTTGTTTTTTGTTTCTGGGTGTGCCGCGTCAGTGTGACGAGAGCGCGTGAGCGGCCAACACGTAATCGACGCGTTGTGTGCTGCGCCAAAAACAGAAAAACAACAACGGAAAAAAATCAGTTAAAAATACACATCCAACAGCAGCGGCAGCAACTCAAGTGTGAATTGTTATTGAGGTTATGTAAGGCAAGGCGAACGGGCAGAACGCAAAAACAAAACGTAGTCGCATTGCGAGCCAAAACACGTTCAATTACAACAATTCCACAAATTCCACGAAGGAAAAATACAACAACAAGCTAATGGAGCACGAGGCCAAAGCGCAGGCGCAGACGTCAACGGCGACGTCAGCGTCGACGCATCCGTTGCAGGATGTGCCGTTAAATGATAGCAACGAGAGCAGCGGCGAATTGACTGCAGCTGATGACGTACATCTGACGCCCAAGAATTGGGTTAAATTCGACGACGAGGCGGACAGCAGTGAAAAGAATAACAGTAACAGTAATGCTGGCGAAGGCAATGCCACACAGCAACAACAACAAAACAAGTTGTCGCTGCCGCCACCGCCGCCGTCTGTGGTGAGCAGCAACAACAAGAGACGCGCGCGCTCGCGCAGTCCCAACGAGCAGTCCACAGCAGCACCTGTGCAGGTTAGTCGCTCTCTCTATCTCCCTTTCGCTCTGCTCTCTCATGTTAAATACTTGCGCTCTCTTTGAGCGCCACTCTCACGTGCCAACGCAACGCATTCCTATGCATCGCACTGTATGCGTGCTCGCTCCCTCACGTCGCACTCCTCACGCACTACTTGCCCTGCCTTATCGCGGCGTTTGTTTTGTCTTTGTGCTGCTTAATGGAGTTGTTCGCAGCGGTACTTTGGTCTTAAACTTTGTTTCTTTACCTTCCCCCTTTGCTTGGTTTTGATTATTCTTATTTTTTTTGTTTGTGTCACATTGCACGCATGCACAAATGAAGTAAGGTTAGGGACTGCTTGCATTGCGGCATTTTCGCCGCGGCGACAAACTTTGACTACTCATCGCGACACGTCACATGGTGAACGGCTTGTGGAAAGAGATTGTCCGATTAGTTGCAGTTGCACGCATGAATACAGATAGTTTTTGTACAGTCAGAGATTTTATTAGCAAATATTTACTTAAAATATAAACTGTTAGAAATGTGTAAATGATGTTCTAAAAAATTCGAAATATATATATATCGAAGTTAACAGAAATTAGCTTTTAACATTATAAACATTATAAAAAACATATAAATATATAGATTATACACACAATCCACTCATATTTCATATAAAAATATTTATTATTTGGATATAGCAAATTAAAAGTACCTCGAATACCTTTCTCGGTTATTATTTGTCATCAGTTCAGTTGCCATCCATGTTCCGTATCCGTATCTGTATCTGTATCTGCCGTTGTTCTCGTTGTTGTTGTGTGTTCTGTACCCTCATCATATCAGGGGAGAGTGAGATAAAAATAATATAAACAGAATTTCTTTGCTGCTCGCGGCATTTGTTTAAATATTGCGCCAGCTTTATTTTCATTATGATTATAATAAAGTCAATATTTATTTATTACTTATTTTTGTACATTTCGCAATGTGTCTTTGCGTTTTCGCCGGGCTTAAACTACAAACAAAAGCCAGACACGAGCTGCCAAAACTGACATTGACACAAATACCGAAAATTCTAGTTGCTAACTAAGAATATATAACAATCTATTTATTTGAAGAGTCCGATGCAAAGATACATGTTTTTCTAATTTTAAGTTGGTTAGTAACAAAAAGTGTACAAATATATACAGAGTATCAATAATTGACATGTCTATTAGTATTTGCACAAATTTGCTTTAGAGTGCAATATTTTTTAGCATTAATAAGCTCATCTACCTATATCTATACTTAAAAAAAATTGATATAATATTTATGGATATTTAACTAGGCGATAAAAGCCTAGTTCCCTTTTTTATAGCTAGTGCTATAAAATACGAAACCCAATTTGTTGTTAATAGCTAGTTAACACAGTTATAGTTATAAAGTAACAATAGCGTATTTTACTGGGCAACTCACAGTCGACCAACTTAAAAATTGAATTCTTTTGTGTTTACATTTACTTATCAAATTAGTTACATACCGAAAAGTACAATATTAAATAAATATTTAGAATGTGAGTGCCGTTTAAGGCAAATTCAAGATAAATCCGTTTATATTTTAATAAATAAAAATAATTGTTTTTAATATTCCTTGACCTCTGGGTATAAGGTTTCAATTTCGGCCTGGTGATCTTGATGGCCGCACGTTGCTGGCTTAAAGTGAGAGAGATAGAGAATTAGTAATAAAAACTGTAAAGCACGCCGTGTTCCAATTATAGACAACCTCGCCTATTGCGCATCTACTTAATTTTTTTTAGTGCATTTGAACGAGTTGCCAGCCCCTTTTAAAGCGCAGTACGCAGCTCAAAATTTATTTTGGTGTGCCGCGCTGCGTACGTGCAAAATGATACTTTTTCTATTTTTTGTTTTTCGTTTTATTTTTTTGTTGCCGAATCAATAAAATTGATTTTCCAGCGCATTTGCACATTTGCATAATTTCTATTATCTTTTGTTCTTTTTGCTATTTTCTGCTATTTCTTAAGGCCAAGAGCATTAACCCATTGTTGTCATATTTTGCAGCGTGCCGCAGTTTCGTCCACAACAGCTGCCACCGCGTTGCCGGATGTGACGCCGGCTGTTTTGACAACTGAAAGCACCCACGTTAATCTGAATGCATCCGGAGGTGGGAGCGGCAACAGCAGCAGCAGCAGCCCGCCCCGCCATCCACAGCAGCTAATAAACCAAAAAGCAACTGGAGCCTCGTCCGCCGCCGCAACAACATCAGCTTCGTCCTCGACAGCAGCGGCGGCCGCTGCCCATCAAAACGGCACTGGCAACAGCAACAGCATCAGCAACAACAACAACAACAATACGAGCAGCAGCAGCAGCAGCAATGCACTCGGCAAAAGCATCTCCATTCCGGTGGATCAATCCTCCGGGATGCGCACAATTGAATTGTCAACCGGCCGAATACGCGAGGGTTTCGGTAAGTTGGCCTCAAAAATGTGGCGAGAAAACTTTGCTAGCAATGGTGTCTAACGGGCTTACCTTTACCTGTGTTTTTAAAACATCACCATATGAAAATTCTTTGGAAAAACTTCTCTCTCTTTGAATTTTTAAGGCGATAACTCAATGAAAGTCTTTGCTTAAGCTACAAATATTCATTTCGCTTTATTTTATTTTATATTTATTATTTTTAAGAATTCAAGACTTTTATTTTGTTTTTTAAGTTATTTCAGAATGGAAAACAATTATTTATAGAGAATCTAATAATATCTCTCTACATCTCTTTCTCTCTTTTATACAGCTAATGGCGATGTGATTGTCACACTGCTGCCGGCTAACACAAAGTGGCCGTGGATAACTCCGGCCATCTTTCGACCGGAGCTGGTGCCCGAGGAGTTGATGGCGCAGGGCTTGACGGTAAGCGGCCACTTAAACAATCAATCAATCAATCAATCAATCAATCAATCAATTGTTGCCCCCTTTTGTGTAGCTCACCGTGGAGGACTATGTGAATGCAATGGAGACACTGGTCAATGATTATCGCTTCACCGTTTACAACATTTGCTATAAGCGCATTCTCGTCTGCTGGATACTGTTTGCGTTTACGGTGCTGCTGGCGCTGCTCTTCTCGGGGCTGCAGGGCGTGGCCCTGTTTGCCCTCGGCGTGGGCTGGCTGTTCCTTAATGCGGCAGCGATATTCCTGTGCATGTGGGTGAAGCTGCGCCTGTCGCGCGGCCTCGAGAAGTGTTTGGCACGCGTGAATAAGCAGCTGATGCGGCACAAGATCCTGCTGGTGCTCGACGATCGGGGTCGCATCTCCTGTCACAAGGTCAACCTCTGCTTCATGTACTTCGATGCGACGCAGTGCGTCAGCTTCCTGAACGAGTTCCTCGAGCACACCGAGCAGAATGGCGGCGAGGCCATCAAGGCCGGCTGGGAGGCCAAGCTGGACATCGATGTCAACGATATTGTCATACAGGGCACTCAGCCGGTGCGTCTGTCCCGCAAGCAGGTGAGCCTCTCGCACTTTACTTTTACATTTTTAAAGCTTTCACACCGACACGATGCGTGTAGGCGGCTTTGCTTGGCTCGCGTGCTGCGTGGTTTGGGGAGCTTTCGAAAGCTCACCCATACACACGCACCTAGAGCTTTTTAAATTATAATTGTAGTTGCGTTCATGCTCATCGTACGACTCTAACGCTCGCTCTTGGCTCTCTCTCTCTCTCTCGCTCTATTTTCTCTCTCGTTCGATCTCTCTGTCTGTCTCTACATTGATCATGCATCGTGCTCACGCATTCTCTTTTTTGTCTCTCACGCACACCGACACAAACTCACAAACAATGCCCACAACTCTCTTTAGGCCGTGGCCCAGGAGCTGTTTCTCAGCTACCTGCAGCGCTGGGGCAAGGACTTCCTGCGCCGCCGCCTCGACTGGACCGTACAGGAGGCGGGCGTCCATGAGACACCGAGACATCTGCAGTCATCGATTTGCCCGTGCCAGTACGAGGAGGAGCTCTTGCGCGGCAAGATCAAGATCAGTCTGCAGCATCGCCAGTGCTGCGGCGTCAACTGCATGGGCTGTTGGCTCTAGTGGGCGTGGCCACTGGCACAACTCAAGCGACAAAATCAAAATTCTTCCTTTGCTCGCTCGCTAGCTCTCCTTACAATCGTATTGTAATTTTATGGTTTTTATTCTATTTGCTCTTTGATTTTTGTGTGTGCATTTGTGAACTGTACGATTAAAAACTGTTGAAAACCAAGCGCAAATATTTTTAATTTAGCTAGGAGTATTTTTTTGGTATTTAATTGTTACAAATTTGTACATATTTTGTAAGCTTATTTAATTTTTTGTTTCAGCCAAAAAGTATGCCACACATTTCATTGTCAACTCATAGGTATTACTTATACGCACTGTTTAACCCGCACACTTTTCATTTTCCCTATTAACTACTACTATTTATCCGACAAACTACTACTATTTATCCAACAAACTACTACTATTTATCCAACCAAATTACCATTCGCCTGCTTTCTCCGTGTATCTCACTATCCGTATCTACTTCTTAGGAACGTGGGCTGCAGCTGTTTCTGCGCTACGGCTCCCGGTGGGGCATGGAGGCGCTGCGCGGCATGGTTGATGTGACACCGATGGAGCCGGGCCGGCATTGTGGCCAATTCCAGTGTCCTTGCCAGTACATTAAGGAGCATTTGCAATGCAAACCACGAGGCAAGTTCAAGTGTTGCAATTTTGTCCATTGGGTGTTGGCATGTGAGCGCTATGATTACTAAACACAAAAAAAAAAAAAAATATTCATAAATACTATCTCCACATGTGTATATACTGAGCATGTTCTAGATCTTCTTAATTGTTACCTAACGAATTTGCCCAGACTGGTCCTGTAGCTAATTAATACCAAGCCAATATTTGCCAGCTGCTTTTGTAGTATATCATTTATACAATTTGATACCTTTATGAACGAATTTATAGATACCAGCAAAATATCAGACTTGTTGCTTTTTGATTTATAAAAATAAAAACGAAACTATAAACTCTCTTTCGTTTCAGATGTTAGTCCATAGTCAGGTAATAATATTGGTAGTTTTTGGTATTAACTATTAGCTAAACTAGCTCGATCTTACTTTTCTCACATATACATACATATTATACTTACTTCTACTAGAAAATAACCTCCTAATTAGTTTGGTAACCTAATATTTTCCTTTTTTTTGTTCAATAATACATTTCTTTTTATGCCCAAACTCAACACAAATTACCTGCATATTACCAAAACATGCAAAAATAAACACAGTTACCATAAACAGCATGGGCCAGGTAGTTTGGACACGTTTCCCCCACTTTGGTGGCAATTATGTATAACAAAAGTTGTAGTAATATGTGTAGAATGTAAATTTAACGCAATTACTAAGCCATTTCGATATTATATAAATTGAATTTATTTAAAAAAAACACGTTTTAATAATTTTATATCTGTATATTTCAAACTGAATTTATTTGAATTTTTGGACAACGAAATTTATTTTATATATATTGCCTTTTGTGAATTTTGAACTGTATGCATATATTCTGGTGTCATTTTAAATAAATGTTTAATGAATGTACATCATTTTATTGTAATTGTATTTATGTGTTACTTGCCTTATATGTTTTATTATTTTTATTTTGGGTGTTTTCCAACGAACGCCTTTTACAGGTTATCCATGCTCTTGCATTGTCTATGGTTCGGATCCCAGTTTTCAATATCGTTACTAGTACTGTTTAACAATACATATATGCATATATGAGTCTGTTAACTGATCCAATTTGCTGATCATCATTTGACATTTAACCGCATTATTTAATATTTGAGTTTGAATTGTGCAATTGAGTCTCTCTTATATTGAGACTTCTTTATTTTATGTTATTATTAATAAAAGTTTAATTCGTGTGAATAATTAATTCAAGTATATTTTAAATTATAAAATTATATTTCTTAAAAACACTTAAGGTTACAAGTATCTCCAAACTTTATAAGAAAATTTAATTTATTTTTTATTACTGCAGCCAATTACTTATTTTTTTAAATTTAAACTAGACACATATAAAAAACTCTTCTTAAATGGCATGCAATATAAAATTGGTAAATAAACAATTAAACGCAGTTGCCGTTCATTTGGCCACAGCAAAAAGTTTTCTTTGTTGCACATTTTGTGCGGAGTTTGGCTGAAAATTGTTGTGTGTTCTATGAATATGGCAGTACGGTCTGTTCCGGGCTGCCTCGGAGTAGTGTGTGTGCCATTTGCACAGTTTTCAAAATTTTCCACAATTATTGCATTATTTTTTATTGCATAATTCAACTTTACGTTTGCCGCATTTAAGCCACGTTCATGTTGGCAACAAATTTGTGAACAACTTTGTTGTCGTTTTCGTTGTTATGTTTGTTGTTGTTGCCGTTGCTGTTGCTGTTGCCACATTGCCTCGTTTTGGGTTGCATGTGTAATGAGTCATTAACATGGTGCAGAGAAGTTATCATAAATAAAATACTTTAATTCCATTTTTATTATAATTTCTACATTCAAATTAGGTGCCAGGCGATTTTATTTATGTTGATTTTGCTGTACCACCAAAATTGTTGGCCATAAACCAAAAATAACGAAGATGGTTTTAAAATGGCCATAAGTTTTATAAGGGTAAGTAATTGAGAATATCATACGACAATTACTTACATCGCTTAAGATGGTGAATACTTTTAAAGATATTTAAAATACACAATGTTTTTTGTTAAAATAATATTCATGTTGTAAATATTATAATAAGTAGATAATATACAAATAAATAATATAAAATAATAATAATAATATAAAATAAAAAATTTTTAAAAATACTATAAAAAAGTAACTAAATCTCTGGCTCTTTTAAAGAAAACGAATTGAAATATTTACTTCAATGCATTAAACACATTTAAGCAAAAGTAAAAAAAAAGAACAACGTAGAAACCACCACAAAAAAAAAAAAAAAAACTAGAATCAAAACATTGAACTGTATTTGTTGTTTAAACTATTTTAAAAATGCGATTTTACGCTCTAATAAAATAAAGGTAAAGTTTGTTGGAAGCGTGTAAAAAGAATGCACCATTAAATGTTGATAAACTTCATTAAACTCGGGCAAAGCTGCCAACGATTTGTTTTTCAAACTACACTTCAAAAAGTGCGCCAAAAAGAGGACTAAAACAAGGGAATCTAGACACCAATACCACAGTGAACAAACTAATCACAAACAAAACACACACACACACACACGCCGCACACTCACATACATTGATTGCCAAACTGGAGGCTCATCAAAGTTTTTGGCTGTTTTTTAAGGGAAATTCAATTCAATTGTGCGATTTTCATTTGAATTACAGCAATCAAAAAGTGCCTCGACTGCTGGTTTTTGTGGTTGATTGTGCAAGGGGAGGGGTCTGTGGCCAGGTTTTGGGCGTGTTTTTGGCGAAAAAAAAAACAAAACTAAGATAAAAATGTGTAATTTTTGCATCGCAGTGCAGGTACAACTTCTTGTTCTTGTTTTTATACCCGGAACCCATTGAAATGGGTAAAAAGGGTATATTGGTTTTGTGCAAATGTATGTAACAGGCAGAAGGAAGCATCTCCGACCCCATAAAGTATATATATTCATCAGGATCAGGATCAGTAGCCATGTCCTACAAAAGCTAAGGCTTATCTTGAACTCATTCGATTCGTATATACCATACGCAGATCAAGTTTATTTCAAATGATCGATAACTCTCCGTTTTTCTCTATTATTGATATTTATCGCTTTTTTTACTCGGTTTTTTAGGCATAACTAAAAAACGAACCATGAACAAAAATACCATCCTTATGAAAATTGGTTGAGTTTTGGCAAAGTTATGACTGGGGAAAGTTGAGACCTATCCTTATATGGGAACACTGGCGTATATATTCGAAAATTTTTTAAATGAATTTGGACCAAAAATTTTATTTTTAAACTGAAATGTAGTATTCAACTGGGCGCCGAACCATGAACAAAAAGACTACCCCAATGAAAATCGGTTGAGTTTTGGCAAAGTTACGATTGTGGAAAGTTGAGACATATCCCTGCATGGGAGCACTGGGGTATATATTTGAAATTTTTTTACATGAATTTGGAACAAAAATTTTATTTTTAAACTGAAATGTATAATTCATCTAGGCACCGAACCATGAACAAAAAGACTACCCTTATGAAAATCGGTTGAGTTTTGGCAAAGTTATGACTGGGGAAAGTTGAGATCTATCCCTACATGGGAACACTGGGGTATATATTCGAAAATTTTTTACATGAATTTGGACCAAAAAGTTTATTATTAAGCTGAAATGTAGAATTCATCTAGGCACCGAACCCTGAACAAAAAAACCATCCTTATGAAAATCGGAGCTTGTAGGTCCCGACAAGAGCAATCTTACCTGTTGTAATTATGTTAGGGTATATAGAGGTGCCTAAAATTATTGAAAATTGCAAATTTTATTATTATATTTTCTTATAAATCTATATTCTATTTATAATATATATCTGAAGGTTTTAAGGCCATAATGTATAAATTTAAAATATTCTCTCTCATTTATTAGTGTACTTTCTTATGTATTTTACACAATATAGAGTATTATTTGCCTTGTTATTCGCAATTGTAATTTGGCAACTTTTGCCACCTTTTCTGGGGGCAGTATTATTGTTTCTGTAGCTGCTGTTGACGCTGATGCCGCCGCCGTTTTTGCATTTATTTTGCGGCTAAAACTTTAATTGAGTTTTAAACCATTTTGCTCGCTGTTGGCCCAGCACCGCACCGAGAATTGTTTACACTGCATGAGTGTATATATATATATATATGTGTGTTAAAAAAAATACTGCTGCATAGTTTGATGGGATCTGCTCCAGCTCCAGCCGGATCCGGGACGTGGGCCTAGCACTTATTCCGTGCGATGCACTCGAGTGATGAGTTTTTCGGCGAATTGGTTTTGGTTTTTTTTCGGGGATTCTCTGGGGAGGGGCTGCTGGTCCTTTTCGTTTTGGCCGCACTTTAAAAAATTCGCAATGTGTTTTGTTTTACGCCCGAATTGCAGAAATTTGTTGTGCCAAGTTTGTTAGTGTGCCGCAGCTCGTTGAGCAGCTGCTGCTTTTGCTGCCTTTGTTGCAGCTGTGGGCGCGCAGGTAACGCATACGCCCCGTGCGCCAAACAAATTACAGCCATTTAAGTGATTTTCGCTAATGTTATTTGGGGCGTTGGGCTAGCTGCAAAAAAGTTGCATACTAAGCGCATTTTGGTGCTTTTGTTGTTTGTTTTATTGCTGCCAAAAGGGCGTGTGTGCGTCTTTGTGTGTGTGTGTATGTGTGTGCGCTGAGAACTTTTTGTGTATTACGGGAGTTTAGGGCGAAAAGCGCGCACTCTAAGTAAACTAGTGGGAAGTTTCCTCTTTCTATGCTGTGATGCAGTGAACTTATTGCTAATTCAATTATAGTCTGGAATTTCATATGTGTAAGACAATAATATTATGCTAATTTAATTTAATTATAGTTATAAAATAATGCAATTCATGATATTCATCATAATTTAAATTTTAAAAAGTTTAAAAAGTTCAAGTGCTTTCACTCTTTTTCTAAGCTATTATTTGTAATTAAGAATATTTATTGAGCTTAACTAAAATTTATAGAAATATGAAAATTCTGAATATAGGAGCACAGCTATATTTAACGATGTGGGGTCACTTGGAAAACGCAGCTGCCACAAAATGTTTGCAGCTGTTTACACGATCATAAACAGGTAACATGCCCATAATAAATATGGCCTTAAATCCTTTACAACAGGCACCGGCGAGTGTCCAATATGAAGCTGAAAACGCTGACCATATATCATCATAAAAATAAACCGGATAGAGGCCAATAGGGACTGCAAGGGGGGCAGGGGTACTGAAAACGGCTGCAGACGCGGTGCAGCTATAAAACATTAGTCAAAAACATTAAACATGAAAAGGTGGGCAACTGTCGACACTCGGCGTAGGGTCCAGGTCCATTTTCGGGTTCGGGTGCGGGCTCTGGTTATACTTGTTGTTGTTGTTGTTGTTGCTGGGGCTCCCAGGACTACAATCAACATCATTAACGCGTGCTCTAAAAGCCATTTATTTGGACGCAGACAAGTGGAGCCATGTTAAAAATGGCAGTCGCAGCTCGACTGTGGGGAAACTATAAATTTAACGCTTTTAGCATAATTGCAGGAGCATGTGCGTGTCCGGCAGGACGAACTAGAGCTAGAGCCGGAGCGCTCAGTGTGGATAGCCATCAACGCGTAAGCGTTATGATAAGTGGCCAGCAAAGGATATCAGCGTCAACACGCACTAAGTTATTGCCCTATCGGTACATCCTTTCGTCCTGTGACCAGCCAGCCCGGACTATTAGACATAAGTGGCGCTGTCTCTGCCTGTTTGGCTTTGGCATCATATTACGTAGCCCCATAATTGCCGGCCGCTTTTGACCTTTATCAGGATGGTTCCTGCAACCTAATATACTGCTAATGCCTAACCCTTCCAGGACCACAAACACTTGACGGGCAATTTGAGGGCCACCTCAAGCCATAAGACTTGGATACATATACAAATAAATATATATATATATATATATCATCGATTGGGCAGGCTCCTGCCACGCATATTTATCGCCTGTCTAATGGATACAAATTAGGTCAGTCGAGTAGATTTTTGCGGGCAGGCAGAAATTGTTTTGCGTATGCTTTTTGCTTTTTATGGCCACTGCACAATGCACGGGACCAATGGGGCGTATACGTGATTTATGCGTTTCAGTTACGTTTTAATTGCTGCAGATATGCGTGCAGAGTAATGGCCATTGCAAAATGGCTTAAAATAATGCTCTTAGCTGTCGTTTCTTAATCAACAAACAAAATGCTTCGGGCTACAAAACTAAACGAAATGCTTATTGAGTCGGAGAAATTTTCTATTAAAAAAACAAAAAGGAAAAAGTTATATATATTTGCATAACTATAATTTTGTTAAAATATGCATTTTCTGAATTTACGAGACATAGGTTAATTGGAATAATTAATATTTATCCAACATTTACCTAAACTTTGAAATAAAACATATTTTGTCTTGACGAACTCTCGTATATTATACAAACGTAAAAATTGAAGCTTCAAATAATTGCCAAGTACTCGTAACAAACTGTCAGTTACTTGAATTTCATTTGTTTACTGTCTGTGCTAAATGCAATTTAACTTTTCAGTTGCTCTTTTCAAAAACAATTGAAAAGTGTCAAGCACAGTTTGTCGAAATAAAATACAAAAAAAAAAAAAAATCTGACAAACACACGTAACATAAAGGAATTCGATGCAAGGACCAAAGACAAAAACAGGATTCCGTCTCTTGAAATGTAATTGTAATTGAAAGAGAGCACACAAATTGGATAAACTAAATGTGGATGAATAAAAACCGATTTGAAAAAGGACAACTACAAAGCAAAGATCAGAGATCAACTCGATGCAATGCATGCTCTACAATTATTCTCATGTTTTTTCCAGTGCCACCTGCAGGATACAGCTGGCAACGCCAGACGCCAAAACAAAGCCCGCCATAGGGATAACATACACACACACACACATACACACAGTAGTGACAAAGCTCGCGTCACTTGGCTCAAAAGTCAACAGCTCACAGCATTAATAGTAAGGCATCACAGCTGCACGACTGGCAAATGTCCTGTAATTCAACTCGCAAATGAATGAATGTTTATAAATAGATTTCAACTAATTATTTTTTAATAAAGTGTATGCATGCATACACTACCAAAAAAATATATTTTAGATTTAATTATAAATTTAATTATAAATCAATAATTCATTTAAACTGTTGTATATAGAAATGTAGCACTAATTAAGCTAAAGCCTTTTTCACATCACAGGGTATTCAAATGAACACGAATGTGTCACAAACATCATAAGTGCACACATACACACTTATATTTCTATTTGCCATACACACACCCACAACCACCACCCCCTCTACAATTTTCTGGTGGCATTCCGTTTTCCATCCCCATTCGGATTCTTCGCTTATGTTGTCGTAGATTTAATTACAATGTTTGCGCCACTCGGGCGCTGCGTTTACTTTTACGTTTATGCCACTATGCCACTTGTTTGTTGCATGCCTCCCCAGCCTCGCCCAGGCAGCATATGTATGTGAGCATCAGTCGAGTCAGCCTCAGTTTCTGTTTCTGTTTCTGTTTCTGGCTTCGGGTCTGTGGATATATGGATGTGAATGTGCATTGGTGTCGTCGCATACCCAACTGGGTTAGAGTAGCTGCCGCTTTTGTTTAACAACAAGCGGGCAGCGCGCGGGGTAAAATTCTCACACGTGGCTTCCCCTCTCTCACTCTCACTCTCTCTCACTCTCTCTCTCATCGGCAACGTTGTCGTCTGCCACTTTTATGCACTTTGTAAATTGAATTTTCCCCTCGCATACGCTGCGAGCCCCCACAAAAAGGAAGGTGGGAAGCGAAGGTCCTGCTAAGAAGCGCAGGCGAATGCCATTCTCGTTGCTTAGGCTACTTACCTACAGAGTCTTTGTTTGGAATTTGCCAAATAATGCATTGATATCATTTCCAGGCAAATAAACATTTCTTTAAGTTCATAGGTCGGAATAACTATTAGCTTCGGAGTAAGCCTAGATGTATTATTACTTATAAAACATGGAGTTTTATAATTTGTTAATATATTCCGCTTAACTGTTCCGTGGAAACTCTGTTATATCGTGGACACTTTTTCCCAATATATTTATCTATATTTATTATTTATGTACATCGTTAAAATACTATGTATATTACGTGTTTTTCTTTTTTATTATTATTTATTTTATTTTTTGCAATATTTAATATAATTTTAATATACAATCTCAATACATGCCAAGGCTAAGCAAATAGCCCACTTTTCGCACCATCTTGTAAATGTCGAAACATATGTATGTTCAAATGTGTGTTGCTCACTTAACCCAGTCTTCGACTCTTTTGTCAATTCGGCTTGCGCTTTTCCTACCACTAATTGCTTAGAAAATGTGCTCACTTCCACACGACAACATTTCAATGGCAACCGCTACAATTTCTAGTGAGCGTCAGCTGTAGAAACTGCAAAATGTTTAAATACGAACAGTCGAGAAGCCGTGCAATTCTTTTGGCTCGGCTTTAAATAAAGACGAGATTGCTTTCAGTTGTTGCAATTCAGTTTCCCATTGTGCATATGTGTGTGTTGTTGAGTATTTGGTAATTTGTGCCGTTTTAGCCAACGATTATGTGCTTGGCTGCAGTGCTTTGTTCTTAAATACCCTGTAACTTTAGCAGAAGATGGCATGCTTTGTAAACAATCTTTAAATAACTTATAAAAAAGAAGTTAGTACTTTATGGGGTCGGATATGCCTTCTTCTGCCTGTTTATATTATACCCTTTTTGTTTGCAGGGTATAAATACTAAATTTAATAGTTAGTAAAAAGCTATGTAATAGAATAACTTGTCTGCCACGTTTTCCTCGTTTAAAGGATATACATTATTCGCTTATCCTAAAGCTTACCTATTTTATTTTAGCCCTGGTTTGTTTCTTTTCGTTACTTATGGAAAATTGCACAATTATTTTTTGGCTGGCTGCGTGCTTGTTACCACATATGTACGTATTCCTGTTCCTATTCGGTTGCGGTTCATATTCTGTCCTTGAAAGTCGTGTCCTTTCCCTGGCTCCTCTTTTTATGTGTTTGTCGCCAATAAATATATTTAAATACTGGTTTATAATATTTTTATTTTTAATGTTTATTTTAATGTAAACTTCTGCATACATTTACATACAAATATATGTTACATAGATATGCCACAACTTATTCACATAGAGCACTGTCGCAAATATGTTTATGAAATCATAATAACTAGCTACATATGCAAATATAGACTTACATCTACATATAGTCATAGTATGTGTATATTAGACATACATTTAGCTGAGCTTCTTTATGCTTTTGACGTACATACACATGATTCATATACATTTCTTTTAATATTCAACAGCAATTCTTTAGGTATTTTTTTTAGATTTATATAAGTACTAAATGCTGATTGGGGCTTTATTTTCTACTTAATTAGCTTTAAATAGTTTATATATATTTAAATAACATTTCAACACAGATTTTAACTGTCATTTTATAATACTTAATTATATTTACACATTTTTTTTAAGTTTTAAATTTAGGTTTTCATTTTTCTCTATTTTTGCTTTTAATAGTACTTAAATTGTAGGCATAATTTAATAAAGGTGCATTATTTGCGCTTTTATTTACAGCGTGGCTTAAAGAGATTACACTGCAGGTAAAATAAATGTTTATAATTTCAATATTTACAGCAGAAACTTTATTGGGTTTACAAAAAAAAAAAAAAAAAAAAAAAAAAAAAAATACCAAATCAAAGCACATAAAAATAAACGCATTTCGATATGAAATTAATAAAAATAAGCTGTTCATTAACAATTGGCTTGGTTGCTAATTATTTTGTAAGCAATAATTTTATACATATATAAATTATTAAATAAATAAATAAATATCGTTTTTTAATATATAACAGTATAAACAGCTAATGTATGACTTAGTTTAACATATATATTTGCTGTATTTTTTGGTTTATCTTTAACTTCATGTTTTTTATTTGTTTTATAGTATTAACGCTAAATTTACTATGTAAATTCGCTATGTATGTGTGTGGGTGTTTGTAAATACGCTCATCTAAATGCAAATTTGATTAACAGGGTTTTTTTTTAAATATATATCGCTTTGAATTTATTTTATTCAATAGTATTAATTTATGTTCATTTAATGGGAACAATGTATTGTGTGTTTCATTTGGAGATTCACTTTTAGCATTTGTTTGCTCCTTCCCTGCAGCCATGCATATTTCATAAATGTATTTGTATATAAACATTTTCATTTCGCGCATATTTCTATTGATTTGGAAATTAATTGCATGCTGGATAAACAAACATTTTTGCCTTAATTTTGTAAATAATTCAGCAGCAATTGGCTTTTGGCAGTTTGCATTCCGAATGGGCTTTTAAAAGGCTCAACTAATGATAAACTCATTTTTAAATAGATGTGTAGATTATTGCAGATTAAATGGTGAAAACGCAATAGAATTTCAAATTTGTTGAAATGGCTTTAGCAATTAAATAATAATTTTCCTTTAAATATTAACTTGCCTACTTAAAGTTGAGAAAATAATAATAAAATATTATAATTTAATAAAAATGCATTATAATTAATATAAGTTTTAATTTAGCTGATTAAGGAACTAAATTTTTAAATGTGTGCACTTGGAATGCACTTATAAACAGAAATGAAAAAGAAAATGTTACACCCATCAAGTGCTGATTGGCAATTAAAGAACTTAAGAGAAAAACTCGTAATGCCAATTGCTGTGCTGACTATTCATTTAATCAACGAAATCAGCGAATGCCATATAACACGATATTCATTTTACGCGCCAGCATAAACATATCTACGATTATAGCTATATACTTACAGATATATATATATATATATATATATATATATATATATATATATGTATACAGGGTATGGTTTCTATCTGTAATTCTTGTGCTGCGTTGCGCAAGTTTTCTGGTGTTTCTTACTTGGCTAAGTTTGATTCTATTTTTCACGCTTTCGCTCTGCTTCTTAGTGTTGTTTCTGTTTTTGTTGCTGTGCCCTAAATGAGTTTTTTGCAATTATTTGATTTCATCTTGAATACTTGCTCAGGCAAAGCACAGCAAATGTGTTGGGCTGGCTTGTTGTTGCTGATGTTGATATTGCTGTTGCTGTTGTTGTATAAATTTGCGGCAACAATGCGGCAACCTTATTACCAACAGCCCAAAATGTTAACATTAAATGTTGCCTATGCGCCGCACTAATAGAAAATGCGATGCGGCTGCCGATAAAATGCAGCAACAGCAGCAGCAGCAGCAACAACAGTTTTGGCATAACATTCGTGGCAACAACAAAGCCGCCTGCCAATATTACTATGCAAATAAGCATTGGCCAATGGCATTGGCGCTTCACATGCGGCGTATGAGCAATGTGAAATATGCGCGGCTCACGCTGCCACGCCCACTGATTGCTGCTGCGGGTGCTGCTGCTGATGTTGCTGTTTATGTTTGACTGCGCGCTGACAGCGGTCTCCAGCGGCGGCTGGGTGTTGGCCTGCTTTTTCATATTACTCATACGCCACCGCGTCGGCAGCGACGTTAGCAGCGCCGCCGGCAAATAACTCGATAAACGTTTGAAAATCCCAAATGATTGCGTTTTAATGCCGCGCATTATTTTACCAAGTAGATTATGCTGTGCCAGTGAGCCTGCAGAATTGTGAAATGCTCCGGGCGGATTACGCACGGGCGTTTGATTGTTATCGCCACTGTTGCCAGCATGGCTGCCTGCGAATCGAAAGCAAACGCAAAACGATGAGGAATAAACCGGAGGAGAAGCAGAAGTGGGTAGAAGTCGAGTGGAGTGTGTGTGAGCTCTTGTAGTAATCAGTTTTTCGGTTAGTCGGGTTTATATTTTCATTTATTTTGCGCGTTACCAAAGCCAAAATGGCGTTGGATAAATGGCTACTACCATGAGGAAGGGGGGGGGGGGAGGTACGGGGTTGAGCATAAAAGAAAATTGTGGTGCGGTGCGGTGCCAGTTAAGTGTGTGTATGCGTGTGCTGTGCATTTAATAGTTCCTTTGGCCGTCTGACCGTCTATATAATTTATTGATTTGGCGCCCGGCAAATAGTTGAAATCATTCGGCCCATAAACATAAAATTTGACAGAGAAATCTAATTATTAGAATGCAATATTTTATGGATAAATGTCTAAAGGGAAATCAACATTTTTAGAAATAAGAAGAGCATTGTACTATTAAAAAATTGATACGTTTGTATCAGTCAGACAAAAAAATATATAAAGATGAATTTCAAAATGCAGTAGCAATTTATGCCCTAACTCTAACCTTTCAGTGTGAAAAAATTGCAATTGATAATTAAAATATTAATAATGTTAGCATACTGTAATACGTTTTTAAGCAAACACATTTTCGCAAAAGCAATTAACATATATTAAACAACTTTTTATAGATTGATCCCAACAAACATTTAAATTTCTAATTACTAAACAAAACATTTGATATTTACGCGAATATTTATAAATAAATTTATCGATTTCATTTATGCACTGCAAGCTTGACAACATATAATAATAAAGGGGGCAAATGTCAAAAAACTGACCCCAACAGCAGGTATATCCACAAGTAAATACTCTCTCCCTCTCCCTCTCCACCTATTCTGTCGCCCGTTCCTTTTGGTCAACAGCTCAATTTATGGGGCTCACTTAAGTAAGCTCCCTGAATGGCTTCCATTTCGGTGCTGCTTGTTGACATCTTTTACTTGGCACGCGCCCTCTCAACAATTTTATATACGTATTTTCCTACCAGCTTTCATTCCCTCTTTCTGATATATATTTTTTTTACAACGTCATTGTGTGTCTTTATATCGTCAATGCATTCGACGAGCGTTTCGACAGCGATTACTCGACAATATTTTACCGTGCTGGGTGCTTCTGTGTCTCTTTATAAAGCTGGCAGTCAATGTACCCAAGCTTGGACAGCGTTTGTCGCTCTGTCTGCTTGATTGAGTGATCTAGCCCCCCTCCCTTCCCTCTCTACACCCACCAGCAGCTACTGTAGTTGCCTTTGGTTTTTATGCACGTCATTGAACGCACTTTGTTGACCGCATGTCAATGTTTGATATATGACAGGCACACTGGTACGAAAGTGGTTAAAATTTTACAAATATGATGAGTTGCAAAAATAATTGAATAGTGTCTGAATTTTTATTTATAATTCAACGTTGCGATGCATTCAAAATATTTTGATAACTTGAATGGTTTTTCAAAGCTTTTTTATTATTATGTCTTTATCATGGTTTTAGAAAATATTTATTTGTCTTTGATTTGTTGTCTTTTTCATGGCTGGCGTACCACTGTGCACCGGCACACCAGCACAAGCACAGACAGACTCATGAAGTTCATAGTATTTGCTGGTAAAAGGACATACATATGAGGGCTATTAAATATATTTTATCTGCTTTTAATCTTTTGGCATTTGGCTTTTCATCAGCTGGCGTCATAAATAACAACAAAGTGGTATTTAAGCGCGAAATGCGTTGATTTTCCTGCTGGTCCTTGGTGGTATTTGGTGTTTGTTGTTGTTGTTGTTGGTTTTTGGACAGTTGTTGTTTTTGGCTACAGTCAAAGTCATAAATATTAAGTGATCGATGTGCAAGAGCGCAAATAAAGTTGTTTCAAATGCCTCAAATAAACTAATCTTAAAGGTTTTCCAATAGCACCAAGTGGGTAGCAAATCGCACACACACACAATTCCCGCAAACACACACACAGAGAAACCACACACTTAAATTTACACGCCCCTCTTTAAGTCTCTGCCCAGTTCTTTGTGATCTGCTTCGAGCTGTTTGTTTAAGGCCCAAAGCAAAATTTAGCCGGAAATTCGCATTGCCCTTTGATTGATGTCAAAGACATAAATATCGAGAGATGTGTGTGTGTGTGGGTGTGTGTGTCAGAGTGTGCATGTGGGTGTCTTTGTGTATGCCCGCATTTACGCTTGATTGAGAACACATTGAAAAGGTGTCAGAGCGACATTCAGACAATTTTGATGGCATATTTCATTCGACGCCAATTCGGGGCAATAAATATTCCCAATTTTTTTCATGTCACATTTCTTTGTTCTGATTTTTCAGCCTCACCGCGGCCGCCTTTGACTTTATATAATATAGAGGCATATATATGTAAGTATGTATATACGATATTTTATTTATAAGCTGTGACGTTGGCAAAACAAAACCCTGAAAACTTTATGTCAAACCTGTCAATCGCAAATCAATCAAAAAGGCATTTTGCGGCAACAGTTTTGTTCTTTTTATTTATTGGCGGGCTTTAAAAAAATATTTATTTGGATGAATTTAAACACACATGCATATATCGAATTTATTTTGTTTTGTTTCGACTATTCTTGAAGATAAATTTAAGCGGAAAGTAACTGGGAACTTGTGTTATATATGTATGCCTGGAAATAATTTAAAGGAAATTTAACCGACTCATTTTTCTAAATATCGAATCGCACTTTAAGTACTTTGTTTTCAGAATTGGAATTATTTTAAAGAGAAATTTAAACACGTTATCTGCAAGGGTATTGAATGTTCCGCAAGTGTTTTCTCTTTAGTTTTTCTCGCTTTTCTGTTTATATTTCCCCCCACCCACTTGAAATGCTCGACTGCGTCTGGCAGCTACGATTGCCTTTGTCCAGACAGGAGATATGTCCTGCCAGCTGTTCGTCCTTCGCTGGCCCGCGCACAATTCGGATCCAGTTCATTAGTGCAGTCGGTTGAGCGGCATTTTACGGACGCGTGCCTTAAATAATTGCATTTTAAATGCAATCAACATTTTTGCTAGTAAATATTTTTGGCCAGCCGGTGATTTGTTGTCTAGGATTAAAAGTGGCCAGACAGCTGAAAATTGCTGGCTAAAACCACAATAAAACCGGACGCTGGTTATGGCTAATTTGTTGCGAGTTCTTTTTGCGACTAATTTGTGACATGTTTTTGTGTTGAAAAATGTTGCGTTGGACACGCGTGTCCTGCGGCCGGACGGACAAGAATATTCGTATTGGCAACGTCACAATGTCAGTGTCAATCAACATTTAAGCTGTTGCCTGTTGCCAGTTGTTGTTGTTGCATTTGGGAATGCGATTGATGGCGTTTTTATTGCAACAGATTTATTTGAACGGCAAAAAGGGAAGCAAACACACACACGGCACACACCAACACACGGCACACACACACAGTTTTGGGTGTCAAACATTCACGAGCTGCACAAATGCCCCGCTTCAAATGTCTGGCGTGCATTCGAATTGAAAATGGAATAAAATACAAAATAAATTGTTGCTACGTTGTGTTTTGTGGCTGCATTTTGTGGCTTAGTTGCTTTTTGCCCCCCTCCACGCCCCCTCCTTTGGTTCTGCCCTCAATTTGTTGGTTAGCTTTGTGGTCGGTTTGATGTGCACCATGCGGCCTGCATTCCGCTCTTATTTTCCCACGGTTTGCATCCCTTTTTGTTGCAGTTTCCTTATTTTTGTTTTGTTATTATTATTTTCTTGTTTCTGTTCTGTGCGCCGTTTAGTCGCTTCGGCGAATATTGTTTTTATCAGATTTAAACACACTTTAACCGCTTTTTAATTGATTTGCCGATTGATTTGGAATTCGATATTAAAAACGCCAAAACTCGCTTGTGGTTGAATTTCGAATTTAATATCTACACTTTGGAAAATATTGATGGAGTTATCAATAGGTAAATAAATGAATTATCTTTATATCTGGGCAGATACGATTTTTGTATCAAAAGATATTCAGCAACAAACAAGTTTAAAATTCTTCCTATAAATTCTAAATTGAAGAAAATATTTAATTATGCGCACACCCAAAAGTTTCCAAATAAAAGTCGGGCAGCAGTTTTACCCATGCAGAAACATGATTTCCACTCTCAACTACTTATTGCTTTGATTGCCATTTCCGGCCACTGTTTGCACCCCCTCCATTCTGATTGCCATCTGGTTTGTTGCTTATGGCACTTCATAAATCCAGGATGCGATACGGTGTTGACGCCTCGCGGGATGCAATCAAATGCATTGCAATGCATTTGCGAATGGAAAACTGGGCAATGTAAACGTCACGGAATTTTAATTAATGTTTAACGTTGGCACTAAACACTTGGCCATGACCAAACAAAAGGCCAAAAGAGTGGCGAGCGCCACAGTGCGAATTTCGCTATTATAAGTTTTGCATTATGGCAACTGGCAACACGGGAAAAGCCAACGGCGACGCACTTCAAGTATACAAAAAAAAAAAGATATATACAAAATGAATGAAAAGAAAATGCAACAGCAGTGAGTGAGTGAGCGAGAGAGAGAGAGAGGGAGATAGGGCGAATGATAAAAAAGTGCAGCAATGGCCATCAAAAAGGCACCAACAGATACAGGACTTGGGCGCGCACAAAGGATTTTTCTTTTTTTTTTTTTCGTTGTGTATGTAGTGGTAAGGGAGTGGGAGTAGGATGGAAGGGACGAACACTCGTAGCGGGTACTTACCTTGAGCACCGTCACGCCACTCCTCAACCCCGTAATCAGGCAAAGCGTTAGCCGACTCAAATTTATTTCTATGACGTCTCTTGCCATCTTTTGCAATGTGAAGTCGTTTTAAGTTGTTTTTTTGTATAATTTTATGCAGCAAAAATCAGTCAGAGTGAGTCAAAGAGAGAGATATAGAGAGGGTGAGAGAGAAAGAGAAAGAGAAGTTGTACGTGTTTTTTGGATTTTTTTTTGGTACGGTGCGAGGTATATGTATAATGTCGGTGTGTTGTTTTTGTTGTTGTTTTTTGGAGTTTTGTTTATTATCATTTTGTTGAATTTTTATATTTGAGGCAACATGAAAGAAATATACAAAAAATAAGTTGAACAGGTTGGGCTAAAAGCAAACACAGAACGTAAGAAACCATATAAAAATGAATATACATATAGACGTAATGGTATTCCAAGTATTTTTATTTAATTTTTGCATTTATTTGCATTTAATAGCCGTCTGAGAAGCAACAACAAAAGAAGAGCGCAAAAACACATAAACCAAAAGTAAATATGCTAAAACAAGCAAAATGGACACAGAAAATTGCAAGCAAGCTGTTAAATGGGAATGAGGGGCGGAGTGAGAAGGAGCGAACGGGTTGATGTTGTGAGGGGTTCAGTTGATGGCCTGTTTAGGGGACTTTGGCCAGCCGCCAGAATTTCAAGTCGGTCGGTCGAAATTTCTGTGAGTATTTGCAGCTATTTGCGTTGATTGTGGTCAGTTAAAGAATATTTATAGAGTCGAGTTCAAAAAGAAAATGCTTAAAATTTTCTTTTTCGTTAATTTATGACATTTATGAAAAGTCAAAGTTATGTTTGTCTTTTTCAACCCAATAAAAATAATCCCTTTTACTCTGTGTGTTGATTGTAATAAATCCCTCTTAACAACATTCTTTAATGTAAATTTGTTGGTGCTGTTTATGCTGATGATTTGCGGTGCATAAAGTTATAAATATAAATTATGCAAAACCAATTTAGACAAGGTTGAGTGAGTGAGTTAGTGCTTACCGATATTACAAAGAAAATTAAACGTGTTAAGAGATTTAACTGACTGTGATGAAAGTAAAAAACCAAAGTGGCTTTTGCTTACCATAACTACGATTTAACATGGCCATCTCCGATATAATTGCAGTCGTTGGTGTTGGCATCTCTGTGTAGAAATTAATTTTAGAATATATTTAAAGAATATAGGTACAGAAACATGTTTATATTTTGTAATTTTTATTTAGCTTTAACTGTTCGAATTTCTGATTTCAAATTATTCTTTGCAATTATATATTTCATGTGTATATATGCTTCTGTACTGTATATTTGAATTGACAATTATTTTATTGAATATACTTTTTGACATTTATCATAAAAAATTTTAAAATGTGAATAAATTTTTTACAGCTGATGCACAAATGCAAAATTTAAAAAAGAAAAAGTAAAAATAAAAATATATGTATATAAATAAATGTCACTTACCGTCGAGTTTAATGTTGCCATCGGTTTCGCCCAGCGAATTTTTTGCCACGCAGCGATAGGTTCCAAAATCGTTGGGACCAACAGCGCGAATTTTTAACTTCATATATTTCGTATAGCCGCTGACGGTTGATGTGGTCTCGTATTTATCGCCAGCCCGAGAAGTGTCTGCAAATATATATTGAGCGACAGATCGTACGAAATATTAAAACACACATATATCGAACTCAGCTTTAAACTTGATACATATACATAAAATTACAGCAAAAAGAAAAAAAGAAAGCAAAAAATCAATTAATTAATGTCACCTGCATTGTGTGTATGTGTGTGCTTTTTGTAGTTGTGAGCAGCGAAGCGAAATGCGTTTTCAATGGCGATTCAAACTAATTAGGCGCCACACCTCCCACCGCCCTCCCCCACCCAGCTATCGCTGTCTGCGTGTATGTGTAATTAAAACTGCCGCAGTTCAATACTAAGGGTGTCCCTATCCAAGAACTAAATAAAACTTTTCTCATTAATCAGTGAAAATCTAAAAGAAAAACTTTTGTTCAATGTTCCTTGGCTCGCTTTTTTTCTTTCTCTCTCTCTTCCTCTCTCATGTGGCTTTAATTTCGCTTCGCTAGTGGGCCAGAACTAGGCTCACGAATGGCAGGTAAGATGGCGCTGGCTCGTATAAGTAGCATTAAATATATAAACTTAATTTCACTTTGATTGTTTGGCGCAGTGTACGACGATATCGCATGTTACTCATACGCCATGTTATGCATCAATTTATTTATATGTGTGTGTGTGTGCGTGTGTGTATTTGTGACAAATGTCTTTGGTTTCTGGTTTTCTTTTTGGCAAAAACAATTTGGCTCGTCGCGCTCAACATGCATGTGAGTCGCGGCTTCTGCTTCTTTATTATTATTCTTTTTCTCCTTTTTTTATAGTCAGTCACCTTTTGTGACGCCGCAGTTACTCAGATACTTGCCATGCCATATTTTAAGCCCCTCTGACACGCAAAAATATAATTTAACTCATAATCAGCAGCGACCTCGACATATGCGATTTCTACGACTGATGGCAGCAACTTTATACTTTTAATATGCCGCCATCCGATATTGGGACATAAAACAGAAGTTTTTTTGTGTTCTTCTTTTTTTTGTGGGTACTTTTTGGGTTTCCAATATTTTTGTTTTTTTTGTTTTTTCTTGGCATGCATCAGCGGCAGTCTGCGAGAGAATTGCTTGTCCTGTGCTGACTATGCCTGTGATAAATGGCATGTGCCAGCGACAGTTGGAACGAGGGCTGAACGACAAGTTGTGATGCGAGTATGTGATTTTTGACACAATTGGGTTAGACTTGGGTTGTCATAGAGGAATTAAAAGATACTTTTTAGTAAGAAAGGAAGCATATATGTAAATTTATTTTAATTTTTTTTTTTACATAAATATCTATTTCTCTAACCACAAGTATTTATGCTGCAATTTCTAAACATTTTTTTTTTACATTTTTATATTTATATGTCTATATTGTATCCTACATCTAAACTAAATATTTGTCTTTAGATTGTATCTTCAACTTATTCATTTGCTACCTATATTTATATCTTCTATCTTTCACCCATGGCTTTTTTAGTTCAGCGCCTGCTTCTGTATCTGTATCTTGACATTCAGTTATTTGCATTCCTTGGTTTTTCTAGCCAACCTCTTGCATATATAAACACACACATACATACAGAGTAGTTTCATGCGTTTCGCTCCGAAATCGCTTAAAATTTATTGCCCAAAACTTTCGGTGTCTGCTTGCCATGCATCATGCTCGACGCCGCCGAATTCATATCTCAGTTCGCGTTTTGTGTGTTGCCGCCTATGCGTGTGTGCATATATATAAAAATTCTTTCTCTACAGCTAGCTGATACCTTGGCCATAATTTGGCATTTTCTGCTACACACACTCGCACATACACACATAGTGTGTGTGGGCTCTATATCGAACAAACAAATGGCACTTAAGCATAAAAAATAAAACAAGCAAACAAGAATGTAATTCTATCAAAAGGCACATCTAAGGCATTTGTTATAATTTCTATGCTCATGAGACGCACATGATGACTCATTTTTCGAGTTGCCAAAATGCCTAAACAATGGTTAATCTATTGCACTGTTAGCTTAAATGAAAGTTCACGCTTTGCAGCAGAAGTTGCCCTAAGCATTTGACCCTCAAAAGTATGCAATTTTATTTTTAAGTCGGCTAAGCACACAAAATATAACATTTATTGATATTTATGTACTTTGTAGTCTCTTTTAAGTTAATTATTTTGTGTTTCAGTTTGGTCACAGTGCACGGATTATTGAGTTTCACCACGAACGGTTATCCTGTTGATCCTGGGGCATGCTGTTGCATGCATTTGGACGCTTTGCGCACACCCGCCGCACTGATTATTTGTGTGTGTGTGTTTGCCAATATGATTATGTTAAAATAATTTCCGCTACAAAATAATATTTTGTGTCGTTTCTCGTTTCGGTGACAAATAACATTTTCATGGCATTTTATAGCATTCACCACATTGCATCACTTCTTGTATATTTATTTCATTTGCGTTTTGTCAATTTTCCAGCAAAACACAAACAATATTATTTATTAGTTTTGATTATTTTCATTCTGATTATATATTAAATTTCTGTTGCGCTCTGAGCCCAGCGGTTAATTAAAACCATTGAGTGTTCGGGACTTGCTGTAATTTAATCAGTTGCCAATTATTGGATTTGCATTTAAAGGGAATTTCATATTGTAATAAAAACCACAAATATGCCGCATCATTGAAAGCGAAAAATGTTTGCTGCAAAACCAGATTGAAACATATATAAATAAAGATATGTGTATCTGCTTGCTTGTAGATTGAAATATTATCGCCTGTTTAATTAAATTAACACTAAAAGAAGAGTCCAAATAATTTTATATCAACTAAATAAGTACTAAAGTAAGCATAACTTAATAAATCTAAGAGGAACATGGTTTTTGTACCAATTCAATATAATTTTATCTTCCAATAATGCAATCAATATGGAAAAATCACGATAAAAATGCCGTCACACATAAAAATCGGTTCAGTATGAAATATGAGAGTTATGGATTGGAGACATTTACATGTAAACATTTTAGTCAATTTTGATATAATATTTGCCAACACAAATGTGATCAGCTGGAATCCATTTTAATGTTGTTAAAGACAATCACTTTAAAGGTTTTCACTGCGGCATTAAGATATAGAGCTCAGCGGTTTGCGCTTGAATGCGCGTGTTTCTCGCATTGAGTCTGTCACTCACTGCGTATGAGTAATGCCACACAAAATAAAAAAAACTGGGCAGCAGCTTCAGCAACAGCGGCAGCAACATTGACGCGTACATTATTGTCTGAGAATGGATTTTTTGTATTCTCTTTTTATTGTTTTTGCTGCTGTTGTTGACGGTGCTGGTGGTGCAATTTCAGCTGCGATTGTTACTGCAGCAGCAGTGGCAGCAACGGCAGCAGCTTAACTTATTTTTTTTTGCGCTCACGCAGCGATGCGCGTTTTAATTTTTGCCATTTTACATGACAGCTTTCTGAATGCCTGCTGGGCCCGATTCTGGCCTTGGTCAGGCAGCCAGCATGTTGATTACATTGTAAGCTCATTTACAAACGCTCTTCAGATAATAAACGTGGCTACAATGAACAGCCAGCCGCACAGCTTGCCCCGCCACGTGCCCCACTTTGGCCGCTGTGTACAAGGCTGAAGTTTTTATTGAACATTTTTTTGTGGGACAGTTGACAGCGAACAGCGAACAGCGAACAAACAAAAGCAAGGCGCAAAACATTTGATCCGCGAGTCTACCACATTTGCATAATAATGGCAATAAGTTAAGCTTATGTTTAACTTGGCTGTGCAGTGTACATTACCTGATATTATCATGTCGCCGCGTTCGGTGGTCCAATAGTTTATGGAAGCCGGATAGGCCTCTGTATGGCATTCAAGCATTACATCCTGGCCCAAATAGGCGCCTTCCAGCTGATTAGGTATGGAGAGCATGGGTGGAACTGTAATAGTATTATAGAAATACAAAACTATATAAATAACCTCAAACTGGTAGTTCCAAAAAAATATATTTCAATAAATAAGTAATAAAATAAATACATACATTTTTTTAGCTATATCAAATTTAGTTTACAATTGCTAAATCCTCAATGTATATTCTATCGATCCAATATAGTTTTCGCATTTCCCAATACAACTATCTTCACAACCAATTTTCGCATGGATTTTACGTGAGTTTGCAAACTGTTTTTGGATTAAAATGCATTCGATCATTAAAAGTGCGGCTGGGAGCGTCAGATTGTGCCTGTACGAGCGTGCGTGTGTGCGTGTGTGTGTGTGTGTCTGTGTGTGTCTGTGTAAATAGCTTTTGTTACTGCATCAGCCGGGGGCTGAGTGTTTCTCTGCGTGTGTGGCAGTAACAACAAAAGCACTGATGGCAATGGCAACGCATTTTCACCACGTACACAGCGCTGGGGCACAAAATAACACCTGCTGACAAACAAACAAACAAACAAAACGCCCACAAACAAGGCGAAATGAGCGCATACACACAACAAAAACACACACACACACGATTGGCACACACAGGTAAATTAATTTAACGTGACTGCAGCTTTGGTCGATTTTCGGCCAAGTGCGTGCATTCTCCTCCCCTTTCGCCTCAGGCTGCTATTTCGTGTGCCAATGTTGAGGACACGCTGCGGTTATTGCCCCGAAACTGCAACAGTCATGCGATGCATCATGCCCAAAGGGGGATTGAGGGTATGAGAGGGGGGAAGGGGCAGCAGCATGCACACGTTGGGCGCCAGCTTTGCTTTGTGTATTTTACGCATTTAACAACGCGTCTGACTCGGCGTTGCCACATCGACCAAACTCCCATAAATGTTGCATAAGATTCGTAGCCCCACCCCCAAACGGGATTTACGCATTGGCACGAGCTCTTCGATATTCGATTGTTATATGATTCTCAAATTGGATATCTGTTCAATTTTGGGGGTATCTTTGTAGTGCAGACTTGAAAACGTGTTGTCTCAATTTTAGTGTTGAAAAAACACTTAAAAAATTAAATTAAAAATGAATTTCCTTTATAAAGAATTAAATAAAAAAAGTATATATTTATTTAAAGTTGTTTTCGTCGGATTCAAAACGTTCAAAGCTAAGAATTATATTAAATAATCGACAGTCAAAAGTCTGCTTTAACTAATTTCTTTTCTATTTCCTTATTTCAGTTGTTCCTTTAACTTTTATTATATTTCAGCTATTTTTTATTGATAATACTCACATTGAACTCGCAGATGGACCCGTTTGCTAATCGATGGTGGTACTCCATTGGAGGCGACGCACAGATAGGCCGCCATATGGAGCCGGCTCACTTTGGTGATGTGCAGCAGCTCGCCGTCGACGACATTGACTGGTTTTTGTGGTGGCGATGGTTTTCAGCGTTGCAGATCGAAGGAGGAGTAACGAAAGCAGAAACCACATTGAGCAAGTGCGCGCGGATTGCAAAAGCGAAGCTGATTACTCACCATGCTCCCCGCCAATTAGCATTTCCTCGCCATCCTCGCGACGCCACATGACGTAGGGCTCCGGGTAACCACGCGCCTTGCACATCAGCGATACGTTCTGACCCTCCCGGACGACCATATCGTTGCTGGTCATGCCCTCGACAATCATCGGTGGCACTGTACGCATAAGTGGAGTCAAAGAATGAAAACGGGAATCAGAATGCGGATGAGAATGTGTGCGCTTTGGTTCGATTGCCAGCAACTGCTGAGGTCGCTTACTTACCCACCACCTGCAGGTAGCCCTTCCTTGAGCGCATTGGATCCTTAAAGGTGAAATAAAACAAAGTGAGTGAACGAATATTTGTGTTGTGACATTTTCAAAGTGTAAGTTTACCGTATTGACCTGGCACATATACCAGCCGCGATCCGTTTCCTCAACTTCCTTAATGTGCAAATACCACTAGAATACAAAAATGTATTACAATCAAATTACGGTCCAAATTAAATTCAATTATTTGATAGATTTTCATATTTTACAGCAAAAAATACTTAAAGGTTTCTTACCGAACGATGATCATTGTATGTCAGGCTAATCCGATTATTTTGCGATATAACGTTATGGTGTATGGAGAGTATTGTCTGGGTGTCCACACGCACCCAGGCCACCTTGTAGCCCTTGAGGTTCTCGACGACGCAGGCGAGGAGCGCATCGCGGCCAATGGAGACGGTGACATTGGCAATGGGTTCGGCAAAGCGTGGCATGTCCACATCTACAGGAACAGCACGTGCAAAAGCAGAGTCAGTTAATGTAAAGTTGATGTTAATTTGCTTAAAAGTTTGCTTGGCCCACATTCAGTTTTTTTTTTTGTTTTTTGGTCGCGCTTTTAACTTTCATTTACAAAAGCAAAGAAAAATGTCGCACATACATTTTCTTTGACATCAGTGAAAGTGCAGCGAACCGCGGGCAAGCATCACAAAAATAAAGAAGAGGTAAAAGTTATAAAAAAAATAAAATATAGCACAAAAGTCGAGTTGAAAGCTGGTACATTAATTACCTTCCAGTGACGTTTGCTGTGTGTCCACGCGTGTGTGTTTGCCTGCAAGCCAAAAAAAGAAAAGTGCACAAAAAGAAGCAGTTAGAAAATGTAATTATACTTTTGGTCAAATAATTTCATTGGGAAAACATTCTGACTGCCCGTTCGTATACGTAATAAATAAAAATTAATTAGCGCCAACTTGGACAAAAAGTTTGCAGCAATGTGTCCTGCCGTGTCCTCTGGACTCTGTTGCTGTCCCCTTATTTTTGCTGATATGGCAATTTTCACGCTGCGCTTTTGGTTTCCCTTTTTCTTATTTTTTCTTTTTTTTTTGGTATGACAAAAGTTTAAGTTTAATTGTTTTTCATCGCAAATTGCAACGTTTGCAGGTTTTCGCTTGTGCACAAAAAGTTTTATTCAATTGCGAATATTTTGTTATTTAGCAGTCAGCTTGCATTTATATTAATTAAAATGGTTGACATTATATATATACGTTATAATAATATTATTTATTTGAATTATTGTGAATTGAAATGTATTATACTCAGCTGTAATTAAAAATAAACTTTAATGCTTAATCCCCCTTTAAATTGTTGTTCAAAAAAATTAATTCAACAATTTAATTTAAAAACTGCTTTTGAACTTCGTTGCATCGTTTTCCGATAAAGATAAAAGTTTGTGTGAGTTTTTCAGCTTTAGTTTACGTTTGCCTTTCCGGCTAACAACTTGCCACATCGAAAGTCACTGACTGAAATTCAGTATTCTGCCCCACACCTCCTCCTCCCCTATTCAACGACACTTGCAAATGTTCCGCAAACATTTAAGAAATTTGAGTTAGCTGCAAATCTCATTCCGGTCAATGTGTTCCGGGACGCTGTACGTAAAATAAAACTGGTAAATTGAAAAACGCTTAAGCATTTTTACAGCTTTTAACACGGCACTGCATATTGAATTACGTTGCAAAGTCAGAGGACAGGAGACAGGAGACAGGAGTCAGGCACCAGCAGGACAACTGCAAACGGCGCTTAAAAGTCGCCAGCCCCACTTGCCCCCTCTCCTGCTGGCCATCACCAAAGCCATGTCCAATCTCCAATTCCCTCCGGACTTTTGGCACTTTTCAACTTTTGAGTCCACCTCCCTTCCCTCCCCACAACGCCTGCTGCCGTATAGCAACTACTGTTTATGCTTTTTCTCCGTTTGCCTTCACTTTTGCCTCAGTTTTCTCTGCCCTTTTTATTTTGGAATTTTTGTATTTTTTTTAGAACGAAAAATGCTAAACACGATTTTCGCTGTTGATTTACGTTTTAGCACGTTTTCGTATAGTTTGGCGTTCAGCTTTTTTTTTTTGGTATTTCAGGAGGGGTTACCCTTTCTTTCAATTTCACCTGTCAAAGCTGCATTTTTTGCCATTCAAAAGTTGTTTTTCGCAAGCGTCGAGCTGCAATTTAATGAGCAGTTTTTCACGAGTTTTCTGCTTGGGCAGCCGATTTGTCTGGGATTCCATTTGCGTAGTTCCAAATTATGCACCGAGAGCAGCTGTCAGCTGAATTAAGCTCAAAGAAATTACCTTATATGACCCCGAGTATAAGCTAATTAAAAAACTGTGCCACGCAGAACGTAAAATGAACACATTATCTGCTACAAATTTTACAATTTATTGTGCAATTATAATGTATTTAATAATAAAAAAAATCTTTAAATTGTAAACAAATTATTTAGCCATTTTTATATTTAATTCTTATTTAAATTTTACAATTTATTGAACAGTATATGGTCTATAAAATCTTAATGTATGTATAAATTAAAAAAGTCTTTAAATTGTAAACACATTATTTACATGCTAAGCATGTGGAAAGTATCGTATTGAAACTCCTCGATTGCTGCCACACGTGTCCGATGTTGCATTCTAAGTCAGTTAGTGCAACGTCCACGATCCGGTGCGCAATTGTCGATGTTTGGCTCACCTAAGCAAAGGGCCACGATTTGAATTGGCCTTTTTTATGCAAACGCAACTGACCATTCAATTTATCAGGCTCGACGATGGCTTCGTTTCGTTTCGTTTCGTTTGGTTTTGGTTTGGTGTGCAAACAAAAACCGGCTAAAAAGTGGCGGCCAGTTTCAATGAGCCGCCTTTTCGAGTGGACGAGAAAAAAGTAGCTGCAAAAAGCGGCGCCAAAGCAAATTTGACTGCGCTTTTTGCTTGTTTTGTTTTATTTGTTGTTTATTTTTTCTTTTATTTCAAGCGAGTAAACACAAATTGTCGGCATACTTTTAGGCGCCGCCTCGCTGGCCATTTAAAGCGCCGCTCAGTTTTTATGGCAAATTTATGGGCCGCTTAACATTTGAATGCCCCACTGTACTTCGACTGCAAATGCAAATCACAAATGGCAAATCGGAAATCGGCACGTCTTTGGCGGCATTAAACTGAGTCGTCAACATTTACGCGACTGCCCCAAAATGGACACATCATCGAGGTAGACGGACACCGAGCTGAACAAATACGGGAGAAAGGCACAGATTCCACGGAATCCGTTGAGTGTGTGTCTGTCCACCTTGGCGGGAGCAGAATCTAATCTCGGCTGCTTGCACCGACCAAATGGATGTCATAAACAAAACGCACACACAAAACGAATAGGAGCTGAAGAAAACGTGCCGCCTACTTCGTGTTCGTGTTCGTTTGCAGGTTGCCTCAAGCCGTGCACAGTGGTACATCAATATATAAATACAAAAATAAATTTACTATTGTAGTGAATAAAAAAATATTAAATAAAAATAAAATAATTTAATATAATATAACTTGGTAACGTTATTTATCAGTAATAATACATTTTCATTAATACTCTTTATACTTATTCAATTGTCTTAGTCAGTTTTCCATTATTGTTATCATTTTTCGTTTTTTTTCTTTATACCCACTGTATTTACCCTTGTTGCCCTTTTTGGTTTTCTTTTTATGGGCCCATCTTTTTGTTTTTTTTTTGTTTTGTTTTGGTTTGGGAATGAGGCGTACTTGGGTGTAGGGAGGAGTGGCTACTTTTGGTTTACGCGCCTTCCACGCCCGGCCGTTTATTGTCGTTTATTTGTCTTTTCGCCATTTTTATATTTACGCATATAATCGCTTTCAACGCTCGCCGCCTTGGGAGCTCTGGGCATGGGAAAGGAAATTGGAATGGGAATGGGAATGGGGGATATTGCCCAGACTTTGGCCGTGTGTCCATGTGCGTCTTTTATTTTCGTTCGGCTTGCGGCTTGTGGCTGCTTGTTGAGTCCTGGCTGGTTGGGATGGGAGGGGGCTGGGCGGTCACTGGGCGCTTATAAATATGATGTTATCGCTTTTTATGGTCCATTTTTATTGCCAGCAATCAGTCTTCTGTTTTGTTTGCTGATTGCTAGCCATTATTCAAATGTATTTGTTTAATTCTCGGGAATTGGTCTCGCCGCTGGTCCGCCGGGCAGGCACAAATCATTTTAAATCCGCAATATGTCAACAAATATTTGGCCCCAGCTTTTCGGGTTTCATTTGCCAATTGCGCAGCTCGTTATGGCTTTTGGGCTGTGGCCATTATCCTTAAAAAGTGGCGAAAAAGTGTTGCCTGCTTTTGTGGGCGGTCGAAGGGAGTGGCCACCAATCAAGCCAATCGAATCACACGCCATTGACATTTGACAGTTACCTAATAAGCTGTAGCTCATAATCACATTGCGTATACGTAATTAGTTTAGTGGAGATGAACTGCCAGCTGCGCTTTGACCCTACCTACATAGTCTTAACTTGCTCTCTCTCTTTCTCTCTGTATGTGTTCACTATTATGTATGCACTTTGTTGACAAATGAGCTGATTAAATGCCAGCTCTGGCTCATTATGCAATTAAATGACATGGTTGCTCTGTGTGTCCTCTGCTCAATGCAAGCTTGTCCAGAAATGTTTACATAGAGCACATTCAGCTCGATGCCTATTTACATTTAAGCCTATTCAATTAGATTCAGTTTAATAATAAATTCTAATTTAATTATAATATTATTTTACATATATGAAAGAAAGTTCTAAATTGAATATTATTCTTTAAAAACTAAAAACAAAAATCTTTTAACTGACGTTCAAAGGGAAATCCAAGCTGGCAAACAAGTCGCAACATTTACTTAAGTTGTAATGCCGGCAGCAATCCGGGAAGCAACTATTACCATAATTTACAATGCAGCCACAAAACATAAAAAGGATGCAGCATATGAAATGCTTTATGCAAATTGTTTACTTTAGACCTCGGCAGCTTACGGCAGCGACCACAACAAAAACAACACAAAGGAAGGCGAAGGAAGTCAAAATGAACAACGTTAAAGCCCAAAAGTATGCAATACAATTTTTTGCCACAGTGTGCATTGCACACGTGTTGCAAGCAGCAAGCAAAAAAAAAAAAAATGTTGCAAGGACGCAGGACCAAGGCAAATGCTTACCAGATAATATTAAATGCAAGCAGAGCAGAGAACTGGAGAACCGTCGCGTGTGTGGATGCTCTCAGATATTTATATGCAAAACCGCAAAACAAATTCTGGTTGCGGCAAAATGCACTTTGCCAACTTGGCAACTTGGCAAACAAATGAACTCGAAATGGGCGACTCACACACACATACACACATACAGATTCAGATCTAGTTCGAAATTCAGTTTCAGGAAGTTCTTTTGTTTTAGCAAGCAGCTGCAATCTCAGCTCAGTTGAGCAACTGTGGCAGCCGTTTTTTTGTTTTTTTTTGTTCGCTTCAAGTATTTTGAACTTCATTGGCGAAGAAATTGCTGGCAACTTGCCCAGCTGGCTTGGGCGGGTTCTGACAATGTAATCGCTTGTAAGACAAAGCCAGCTTGCATTTAATGGCTCAATTCAAGTATCTTGATTGATTGAGCTGCGATGGAAAACTCATTAAGAACTTTAATTAAATTGAGCTACTAAAAACAAAACAATAAAGAGCAACCAAGACAAACAAACACAAAAAAAAAAAAAATTTAAAAAATAACACTCATTATTCATCAAAATATGGTTAAACACAAGAAATTGCATATATTTCGACTTGCAGCTGCAGCAAAAAACCTGAGGATATTTTCAAATGCTAGACTTGAAGATGCCTTATAAACAATCTAAGAAAAAATAGTTACATAAATAGTTTTTATTAAATTCATTAAATAATTATAAAATATAAGTATTTAAAAATATGCGTTCAAAAATACTTTTATTATCGTTTTGCAAACCGTGAAATATATACACCATTGGAGTCTTATTTGTACAGAGTATCAAGACAAAATATGTGCGAAAATGTGTCAGAAAGTGAGCAGAAATATAAAACATGGCAAGCAACTGGGGATCGAGGATTGAGTGGGAATTGGGGAGTTGAGGGCGGCAACTGCTGCTCGACACTTTCTCACTTTCATGAATTATGCTACGTGCTTGACAGCCTTAGCTTTGGCCCGAAGTCCTTGCCACCGTTAGCTACCGTTCAGCGCTGGTGCACTCGCTTCTGAGGGGGCACCAAGGTGCAACTGGCAACTGGTAACTGGCAGGTGGCAGGTGGCAGGTGGCATATGGCTGCTGTTGCTGCGGCTTCGTTTAGACTGTGTTTAACATATTAATAAATGATTGTGACAAATGCACAGCCAACGATTGCATGTCTCGAATGCTGCAAATATGATTCCGGCCAACTCCGTCTTCAGTATTCATGGCTGGCTCTCAAGAGCTGAGCTGAGCTGAGGTCGTGCAAATGGGGCTTAAAGTGTTTTATGACTGTGGAAAGGTGCAATAAAGCTAAACTGACTGTAAGTCTTTATAAAGTATTTAAATGTCATGATTGGGAATTTAAATATTGAGAAAAAACTTTACATTCAATTATATATATTATAGTTGAAGAGAAGTAAATAAGCCAACAAATTTATGTACAGAAAATTCAAGTTCGGCAATCAGCGAGTTAAGCCACATTTACTAATTAAATAAAGTAGCACTTAATGAGATTTGTGTGTCAAGGGGCAGCAAGTGAAATCTGTCAAGTTGCGCCTCGGACAAAGAATTCATATGTCATTTGTCAGAGCTTTCGGCTTTCGGCGCAGCCACCTACAAGCAGCAAGATGCCCAAATTCCCAGTGCTGAATTAATCATGCAATAGTCATTCACTCAATTTACACACACACACACGCACACATGGTGAATGTCAGCGGAACAATGAACAATACTCAATCTCCATTTAATGCTCGATTGCTCGAAATGCACAATGCAAATTACGCGGCGACGAATCGAGCTGGGCAAGCGGAAAGGGATGAGTGAATCGGGGAGGGGCAGGGGGATGATGATGGTTGGTTCGACCACAGTCTGCTGTATTGTGCCGTGCTGGTCTGATATTTAACAGCATATTACTCATACGCCATGTCAGCGCTTGGCAGCGACGTCTTTTGCCCAGAGGCGTAAGCCGTAAGTAAATTTATTTCAAACAATTATGCAGCAATTAACAAACCGATGCCGGCAATTACTGGTGGGCGTGGCAGCCTGTGTCCTGCATTATTCATGCAATATTTCACAGAGTTGCGCGCACGCTCCCCACACGTAATTGCCGCATCAGGTAAACGAGGGCGCGCGCGCGGACTTTTAAGCGTTTTAATTTTTCAATAATTCAATTTCAGTCTCAGTGCCAAAGTGGCTGTCGTCGTTTCTTTTCGCCTGATTTCTCACCTGTCTGGCAGTTTAAGTATGCGCCGGGTACGCGTTGCGTGACGCCTCCTTTGTTTGCCACATTTGCCAGCTCCGGCTGTGGCTCATAAATTATTTTCAACGCCGTTTTTAAATTACAATTTGTAATGCGCGCTCTCCCTCTAGCTGCCACACTGCCTCTCTCCTCTTCTCCCCCCTCTTCTTGCTTCTTGCTGGGCACTGACAAGTGGCCTGTGGCAGCTGTGGCACCTACCTACGCTCGCTTTGGATTGCGGCTTTTGGCCATTTGCCGACACCATTTCCGGCCAACGAGACCACTTCACAAATTAAGTTGTCAACAATTTTAACCATATCGCGACCATATAATCTTCACACCTAAATTATTTATATAAAAAGCCCCAACGAGCACACACACAAACACACACACATGCCAGCAAGTGGGGCAATAAAACGTTTTGTTTCTGTTTCTGTTGTTGTTGTTGTTGTCGCTGTCGAGCCTTTTGTTTAATAAATTATGTAAAATGCGCCAAATTGAATTTGAAATTCATGTAGACTTTTGCTGGTTATGGGAATTAAGATATGTCGACAGCCAGACAAGCAGACAGACAGACAGACAGTTGGACATGACAACGCGTCGTTTTTAGCAACAGCACGTAAACTTTGCTAACATATCTTTTACGTGTGTTTGTGTGTATGTGTGTGTGTAGGAGTTGTGGCAACAACAATTGCCTTGTTTAGACAAAGTTTATTACTAACTTTTTCCTGTAGTCCGATATTAATAATAAATACCACAAACGCTAGGGTTAAAGTTATTAAAGATATCTTTAAATACAACAAGGAAGTAGATGTGCTAAATTTTTTATTAATTTAAATTAACTGCTTTTGCCTTAAAGAGCAAGTTTATATTATTAAGGTTTTTATTTAAATTCCTAAAACTTTGCTCACATTTAAAGTATATTTATTATTTCTTTAGATAATTAAGACACAATAAAACAAAAAAGGAAAAAGAAAAAGGTCACAAACAGTTTTCGAACAGGAAGTTAAAACTCGAAAAATATTAAAATGGACCCTGTTCAAAGGCTTCGCCTAATTACAATGCATTTTTTTTCTGCTACATATAGTTTTGTCAATGGTATAATCCAGCCGTTACATTTCGGCCAAATTGCAGCACATCAGACTCGAAAATTATGGCCAAAAACTTTCGCAAATAACTGTCTTAACTGGACCATAAAGCCGGACCATAAGCCAGAGCCAAAAGCAGAGTGTAGTTAGAAGACCAAGTACATAAAACTTAATGACGTTGCATTGTGGGGGGTCGAGTGGGCGGTCGAGTGGGTGGTTGTGGGTGGGCGGCTGCGCCCGAAAGTAGGCAAGTATAAACATAATTTACATCAAGTGACGGCCATCAAAGCAAGGACAAGCTAAAAGTCCTTGGCGCAAATCACAACTGGAATTCGTGAAAATAATAATTAGGCGCAGTCGAGCGGCGACCCCCACCCCCCACACCCCCAACCCAACACACTCAGCGAAAAAAAACCTACAACAAAGAAGCCGCACTCAGAATTGCAAATGAAGTGTGAACAAGAGTTTTTGCTCTCGCTATCTCTCTCTCGCAATCTCTCTCTCTTTCTCTCGCTATCTCTCCTTCTTCATTTTGTCTCTGTGTGTGGCGACAAGACAAAGGCCCGCAAAATGTGTCTTTGGAGACGTTATTAAAAGTTTTCTTTTTTTTTTTTTTGTTTTCTTGGCTACTTTTGTGGCCGCCATTTACATTAACAGCCTTTCATCCAGTTTTTGGGTAAAATATCAAAATGAAATTGCTGCATAATTTGTACTTTCCACATTTTCTCTATTTTTTTTTTTATATATATATTTTATTTTATTTGTGTTTGCAAAATGTCGTCAGAGTGGGAGAAAAGTTTTCTATTAATTTTGGCTGCTTGTCATTTGGCAGCGGCAAAGTGTAAATAAATACGGACGAGAGTTTCTTATCTAAGCGACCAACGAAGCGCAAACTTAAATTAAAATGTTGGCAGGACATTCGTTGAATTATTCAGTAACTTTTGCCAACAACTGGTGGCAACTCTTTTATTTTCTTTCGCCTGTTTTCATTTTTATTTATTTTTTTATTTCTTTTTGTGGGCAGTTTTCCTTTGTGGACAGGAAATGTAAATTTCTTGGCTCGCTTCTCTCAGAGGGACGAAGACGACGGTTTCAATGTCTCGGCCGGGTTTCTAGGTGCTCTAGTAATTAAAAATCAACAAACAGCGCTATGGCGTATCCTTTTTTATTTGTTGATGACATTTTGCTTTCAAAAGGGTTTATTGTCCGGCACGTGAATATTTTTCTATATTAATAGCCAACAAGTTGATTTTGCTGACGCACATATAAAAAAAATTATTTTTAGTTTCAACTATTTGTATCACCCATCACCTTTATGTTGGTTTCGAATTTCATACGCGTTAATTGGAAATAATGAAAGTTGTATAAAATATTGATGAATTGACCCATATTTGAGCATATAATATACAGTATCTTTAGCACTTTACGAATATTGCTTAAGATATTTTTGCTCAACTTTATGCATAGCTTTGCCAGCTTAACTTGAGCATTTTCAACCATATTTCAAGTGCCATGCAAATTGTTTGATTATAAATTTATTAAATTTTGCAAGAAGCCTAAACACTAACTTGATATAATATTTATTCAGCCAGAGTGTTTGACTAACTCAAATTGCAGTTTTTGCCAACATAAAATTCGATAAGAATATCTAATTCAATTTAAGCCATATTATATGGCACCTTTAGGAATACCCGAATTCGGAAAATTACAAAATACATTATAAGTGAAAGTGAAAGTTTTAAGGTAAAATTCAGCATATGAAATTTTTAATAAGATTTACTTCAATTATTCTTATTTCATACAATATTATACTTCTGCGAGAAAAGTCATGTGAAAATTATGATTGTAGTAAAATAACATAAAATAATAACACAATAAAATAATTTAAAATAACAATAAAATACGTCAGAACTCAAATAAAAAGCCTGAATTTTTATATTTTTTAAATATTACAAATGCTGAACATTTTTGCATTAACTTGACGAAAAGGCTAAAATAAATTGCGATTTGGAGTATTTTCTTTTGTCAAAACGTTTAACTTAAATTGTCGTAAATTTCATCTGGGTTCGGCTTACGTTGCAAAGCAGCCTGTTGGCAGGCGGGCGGTAAATGTCGGAAAATAATGCGGCTTGGCTGGCGGGCATGAAGAGAACGAAAGAAAGCGGAGGGTGGGGGGAGGCGATATGAATTTCATTCCATACAAGGGCTAAACGGCTAAGGCCGAAAAGTCAACTTTCTGGCTTTTCACTTTTGCCATTCAGGCCCGTTGGGCATAATTTCACAATTGCTGGCACATGTGGCGCAACCGACTTCGACTGTGGATGCCACACTTGGCCACCTGCCCCTCCCCCCGTCCTTCCCACACACTGCCGCCCCTCAATCAGGCAGAATGGTTAGCACACAGCTGCTGAGCATAAAACACACTTAACCACGGTCAGTTAGCCTACGCAGTTGGAGCTACTCAAGGGCCACGCCCATTTGAGCCGCCCATTTGCACACTGGCCCCACTTGTTATTTATATTATGAGCACTCAGAGTTGTTGGCTCATTGTCATAAATTTGCTCAAGTGTTTGTGAGCTGCCTCCTCAAAGAAAAAAAAGTAACCACGGAAAGATTTTCTCAGCCGTGTGTTAAATTTTATTTTTTTTTTTGTTTTTGTTTTGTTTACCAGCGGCTCAAGGGCTTTTACAACAACAACAACAACGAAAGTGAGCGCCTCTTGGCCAATTTAATAAATTCCATAAATTGTTTATGTTCAGCCTTGGCTGCCTGTTTGTGTGTGTGTTGTGTGTAAATGCGTGTGTTTACTGACAGTTTCGAGTGTTTAGCTGTTGAGTCCCTTTGACGTTCGAGCTGTGCTTTGTTTGCATTTGAAGTCAAGCAGGACGCCCCTTAGAGCACATTATGTGACAACATCAACAACAACTGGAACAACATCAACAACAATAAACAACAACCACAACAACAGCAACAATCGTATGAACAACGGTAACAACTGTTGAGCTGCTGCTGCTGCTGTTGCTTGATGTTTCAAAAAGTGTTGCATACTTTTGCCAGTGTTGGAGAGTACTCAAAACTTGAACGCACATTGAGCAAGAAAATAACACATGTACAAAAAAAATTGCCAGCCTCGAGTGAGAAGACGAACGGGAAATCGAGCTTGAAATTCTCTTTCGAAATAAAATGTTTTTTTCTAAACAATATTGAGTTACATTTTTAGAGAATTTAAATTTTTGTTTATTATTATTATTAGCAGTTTACCCTTCAGCACTTTAGCTGTCTATTGCTGCAATAAAAATCCAAATAAAATATCTAGCATTTTATTCATATTCACAGCTCAATTTAAAGCCACAATTTGTAACTGGGCATATGCCGAGAATCGCCAGAAAATGCATAGCTTTAAAGATTGGCTTTATTGCCTATTTCAACTGCCACACATGCTGCACTCAAAATGGCACCAATTTAATTATACCCCGGGCCAGACACGGACAAGGATATGAATACGAGCACACACACACACACACACACAAGCACACAGACACACAGACAAAGCACATTGCATTTGCACCTTGAACAGAAAAACTTTTCAACGCTTTGGATAAAGTTTTGTTCTGGGTTGGTCGGAAATAGTGCTAGAACACTAAGCGTATAATCTTGTAAACTTGGCAAAAATGCTTCAAATGCCATAACTAAAATAAGCAGCGGCATAGACAAAGCGCCGAGAAGACGGCAAACGTTGGCCGGAGCCCGGACGACTCCACATGCCCTCAAGGGCGTAACAGATTCTGAGCAAAAGTTGTTGTTGGCCCAAGAGTTGGCAGAGAGTGCAAGTGCTTGATGCAAATTATTTGGCCTGGAGGTTAACTAGGGTCGTTTAGCAAATGCCTAATACACAAAAAGACAGAGCACGCAGACACACACAAACACACAAACACACACACATACAAACAGCTTGAGTTTTTATGAGCGCTCTGCATTGGCATTCATAAGAGTGAGTAAAGCATTTTTCTATGCGAGCGGGATGCGGGGGGTAAAGTAACGGAATTGGGTGCCAACCACACAGTCTGGACTGTGCGCAGCCTCAGCCGCCGGGTCCAAACACCCAACCACCCAACCACCCACGCACAACAACAATGACAAGTACAATAAATGCCTTTCAACTGCGGTTTCACATGCACTTGAACCAAAGTGGGCGGGAAGGCTGAAGGGGGGGAGGCGTGTACTTCATAAGAACGAAGTGCAATTTGAAGTGAAGTGCCTCATACTATGAAGTATGATAGTTTGGGCTATATATGTATGCATGCATGTATATATGTACATATATATATATATCACCCACAGTCGGATGTCTGAGTCACTTTTGCTGTGCCGCCTTGTGGCTTTACTTAGTTTTGGACTCCGTCCCGGCCATGTTAGGCAGCTCTTAATGAAACTTTATCCCTGGAGTGTTAAAAGTCTTACCATCTGTTCGTTCTGTTAGGCAGCTGTATTGAGTGTGTGTGTGTGTGTGTGTGTGTGTGTGTGTGTGTGTGTGTGTGTGTGTGTGTGTGTATGTATGTGTGAGTGTGTGTTTTTGTGTGCATTGTGGCTGCACTTAATTTGCTGCAACATGCTGCATGTACTTTTGTGGCAGCTACGACTCCGCACAAATGGTGCTACATGTTCGCCAAATAACTATTTCATCCTTATTAGAAATGTTATTTTTTAAATTACTTTATTGTTATAAATTAATTATTAAATTTGCATAATTAATTTTTTGACTTTTTAACCTAATAAAAATGTGTTTTTGTGTATCCAAATAAATGGAAAAATACTTAAAAATTATTTGAATTTGTTTTATTAATTTAAAAACTCAACATTATATTTTAATATTCAGCTATTTATAGTTGCAATTAATAAAATTGTACAAACATTCTATTATTTAGCTTACCCTCAAACAAATAAGCAAAAACAAATTCAAATCACTTGAATCACAAACATTTCTCTCTCTGGCTAAACAGTTTGCAACTGCACAATAACCCAATTCACACGTGCTTAACTTTAAGCTGGCTCAAAAAAGGAACGCAACACACAACTTTAGACATGAACAATATTTACGAACTTAGAATCGAATCGAAATAAAACCTCAACTGCAATTAGTTGAGCAATCGATGTGAAGCAAGTAATAAACTTCTGGGCTGCCAACAACATTTGCCACTGATTGACTAGCAACAACAACAACAACAACAGCAAACAGTGGCGCAAAAATCAAAACAACCAACACCATTTTCTAATCTGGCCCTAACAAGAATGCCACCAAATACGCCCCCCCCGCACTCCCCGGTGAGGGGAGCCACTAAACAGACTTCGCTCTCAATGTGTGCGAGCCACTTCAGCGAAGGAGAACTGAAATCTTAATTAAGATTGATATGTTTGCGTGTGTGTGTGTGCGTTTGTGGGTGTATTGGTATCATGACAAGCTGGCTGGCTGCCAGCGCTCAGGTTCCCAGGTTCTCCCTTGACTTGACTGACATTCGACTGTCTACCTTTGCTACCTGCTGCTCCTGGTGAAATACACCTACACCTGGGCTCCCCTCCTGGCACAGTCCAGTTCTAGTTCGATTTTCGTTTCCATTTTTCCGACTCTAGACAAAAAGTTGCTTTGTTGTTGGCGTTGTTTGCGTTTGACGGACCGTGGTCAACATTCCACTTGAATTGCAACCAGAATTATTTATGACATTCGATTTCGATCTCTATGTTGTTGTTTTTTTTTTTGCTCTCCCTGCTGTCGTGTATTACCGTAATTAGTGCCCCCCGAAAAATTGACATTACTCTGAATCTAAAAGCAAATCGAAATCGTTGAGCGATTTTCACGTTTGATCTTTGACTTGTTCGAGTCAATCAAAAAGCAAATTCTCGACTGCTGAACTAGCTGATTGGCATGCACAAGGAAAAGCGGCGCCAACATTCGCTTTGACTGCCTGGAGAGTGTGTATGTGTGTACGCATGCAAATTGCAGGCACTGTGAACGGAACTGTTGACGCTGTGGCTGTTGCATCTCTTACTCGCAGTGGTCAACCGCTTGGCCAACAACAACATTTGGCTTTAATTAGGTATGAGATAGAATTTTGGGAGATTTAGATAAATAAAGCTATCGTACTTGAACGAGAAATATTTGTGTTACATGTTAAATAACAAAAATATTTTTAAAAAATTTGTTCATATCAAATTTAAATGTAATATAATTTATTTATTTAAATGTTTAAGTGAATTGACAAATCAGTACTGCAAGTGGTTTTAAAATGAATAATTAATAATCGACGTAAATAAATAAATTCCTGCGGCTGCTCAACAATTTTAACTGCATTCCAACACAAAAACATTGCAGTTAATTTATTGAAATTCCGACTTTAATATTTGTCGGTTTTCTTGCATTGTCAACAATTTGTTGGCAATCAATTAAATTCACTGCTCGTTGGATTTTCATTCGTGTAATCCCAATTACAATCACTGTCCGACGCTACTGGAGCCCCCGTTCGATGTGGAATATATCAATAAAAGCAATTAAATTTTCTATTAACGAAATCAACTGTGGCAAATGCGGTGAATCGGACTGCGGCGGTGAAGTGTTGGCGGCAGCAGAAACGATAACAACAACAACAACAACAACAAATAGCAAATGCAGGCAAGCTCCAAAACAACATCAACATCATGATTGCAATTGCCGTGGCCATCCCAGCGGCAACCCCATCATCATCAAAATCAACAAGCAACAGCAGTAGGAGAAGTGGAGGAGGAGGAGAATCAGGGGCAGCAAAGGGAGTTTTCGGCGCATCATCTATAAAAACAATCAAAAGCAGGCAGCGGCAATTGCCGGGTTGTCGGGAGTTGGCCTGGAAGTTCATCAAACTGTTCCACAAAAAAACCAAAACAAATATTACAGCCAAAAAGGGGAGCCTAACGTCAACTAAGAGTATGTGAGCGAGTGTTGCTGTAACACTCATACACACACACACACACACAGACTGTCTACATGTGCGCGTTATTGTTATTGCTTTTGTCCAGAAACGCCCCCGAAAAAGCCGATGGTGTAGCAGGATGCGTTCATTTCGAGCATTGCCGGAGCAGCAACCGAGTTCCGAAGTTGAAAAACCAGCTACAAAACGAAAAAAAAATTATTGCTCGTAATTCTTTTTTATTCGCTATTTTTTTTGTTTTTATGTTTTGCCGGCTGGCTGGCTGCATGCCAAAAACTCTTCATCATCGAAAAACATGAGAGCGCTGTAAAATTAACATAGAGCGCGAATCGGGAAAAACAAGTGGGCGTTGTGTTGTAGCCGGCTTGCAGGGGCGTGGCTGGCTGCAATGTGCAGTCAAATTAATGGAAATGCTATCACTTCAACAGTTTGCAACGAAATGGATTCGGAAAGCGTCATCTAACGGTGAATGTAGACAGTGCCAGAAAGACAATTGGGTTTTGTTGGGGATTTATGAAAAAAAAAGAAAAACATCACAAAACCAACTGGCAAACAAATTTAAAAACAAATGTAGACTAAAAGTCTTGAATATGTTGTTATTATCTCATAATAATTTCATTGTACACAAAATATTCTACATATTTAAATATATATCAATGTCTGATTCTCAAAATAATAATAAAAATATAAATTAAAATTATGTATTACATATTTAATACGTTAATCAACTGTGTTTTGTATTTAAAAAAAAATACAATTTAATTGTATTTCAATTGTAAAATTCACACACTTTAATTATATTAAAAAAAAATATTTTTTTTACTTAAATTCCATGATTACTATTATAAAATCAATAGCAAAAAATAATAATAATATTATTAAAAAGTAAATGGCAGAAATAATACTAAAAATTCAATAGCGCACTTTGTGGCGCACATTTCACTAAAACTCAATCACCTACAAAAATTAAAGCTGGCTAAACAGAAAATGAAAAAAACATACAGAAAAACAAAGTGGAAAAAGGTTCAAGCGTTTGCTTTCCGGGCAATTAAATAAACACAATTTTCAAATTATATTTAAACTACACACTGGCAAGACCGCCCCTTTGGCTGTGTTGAGGGGCGGGCCCCTGGGCGCTTAACTTCCGGTCAAGCACACGCACACACACAAACGCACACAAACACTTGAGCCCTCAACTTTGGCCTCACAAAAATCCTCTTCTCACAGCGCGTCCGTTTGCCAAGTGTGAAAAAAGCCGATGAAATTTTGTTATCTAAATGCGCAAAGAACTTTTGAGCCGAAAGGATAATACAAGGATGCTCAAAAGACAAAAGGCACACGCTCAATGCGCTTATTAGAATCCCTTTAAAACTGTAACAACTGCCGCTCCACGCCCAGTTCCTTGCTCTTCGCCCCCTGGTCGTAGTCCTGGTTTTGGGACCTGTTTGCCAAATCAATTAAGTCGAATACTTCCTTGAGGATAATTGCTTTCGGAAAGCGAACGCCGCCAGCTCAAAACTTTCAACAATAAACTTCGGCTTCAATAACGAGTTAAGCGAAGCGTTAAGGCCTAATGCCAATGGGATTTTTCGACTCAATCTTGTTGCCTTTTCATGTACTCTAGCCGAGAGTACTTAAAATGTATAAGATAATATGTTCTTAAATATGTATCTATGTATGAAATCTAGAATATAACATGAAATGATTTCAATTAAAATAAAACAACACATATAAAATATATTAATATACAAAATTAATTTTAAATAATTCTAATTTTATATTGTTTGTATATATGAAAGGGTATTTCATTGTCGTCGATTGTGTTTTCATTCCCAATTTTTCTTTTTCGCATAAATTCGAATAATGTGCGCCAAAAATTCTTTGGGGCAAATTGTTTAAAGTTGAGCAAGTTAGTTAATTAATTCGCTTGTTTCGAAGGGGGTTTTACGCAGCGACTTTTTAGTCAGCTAAGTGATTTGTTAATTTGCAATAATAATACAGAAAAAGTTGCGCATACGCCGTGTGGCCGCGCGGCAATTAACACTAATGAATGCCAAGCAGCAGCAGAGGCCGCATTTGATTTCAGTTTGCCAGCTATTAGTGGTAATTGTAGACTTTTAAAAGCGATTCAGTTGAGTGAAATTAGCATGCCCATTGGGCATAATTTTCGTAAAGAAAACACACACACACACACACACACATGCACACTTACACACATGCCAAATGGGCGTGGCACAGACACAAACACACTTTGATTGCTGGCCACGTATGGGGGCAACACCCACGTGTTTACAAGCGTTAAGCGGAGCACCATTAAATGTTATGGCCGGGCTGAAAAACATGGCCATTGGCTGCCAATGGCCAACCAGGTGATAAAGTGTCGAATGTGGCGTGGCAGCAAAATGACCAAAGCATTACAACTTGACCCAGGAGGAAGGAGCTACAGGCAGGACAAAGTTTTTCATGCCACATTGCTTACGGGTTTCCTAAAAACTACAACAACAAAAAAACACATACCAAACGTTAACTAGGTGTGAAAGTTAGCATCTACCACTTAACCTTATCCAAACAACTTAGATCTAACATAGATACGATTAGTTCCATATATACAGATATCTCAGAAGTTGCAGTGTAAATTGAAAAAATCAGAAACTTACGAGCAGCCAAAATGATTTATTTAATTGATGTAGATCAAAACTGGTCAACTACTTACCTGAAAAGAATGTTAAGAAAATGGTTTGTTAATTTTATAAAATACTGCACACAAATGAAAATAATACAATTTTATTTATATGTTGCTAAAGATTTCAAAGATGGAAATATTCTTGAAAATATAGGTATGTGAGTAACTTTTGGTCGAGTTTATTTATTTTGATTTGTATTTATAAATTTGTATTTATAATTGAAATCTTCTTTCTCGTTTTGATCAAAAACAAACTGATTGCAGTTATTATTTGACACCCAACATTTCGAATGTTTTTTAATATAATTATAAAATTAATTAATCAATCAATAATTTGTATAAATCAGGTAGGTAAAGTTTAAATGGCTCATAAAATAGGGCCTAGTTTGAGATTGCCACAAGCCACAAATGTAGCAAAACAAACGAGTTCGAGTGGGACAAAGGACTTTTATGCGAGTTGTATGTGACACTTGAGAGGCGCAGAGTAGAAATAATGGTTAGCCGCGAAATGGCCAACAGGGCCGCAATTAAAAAGCCCACGAGTTGGAAAACAATGGCGTTCAGTGCTTGAGCTTTGTGGCCCTTGGCCCATTGAGTCATTAATTTTGGTATTGCAGTGTCAGTTGGTGGCAGCCTGGTAGATTGTTCACATCCACATCGATTAGTGTCCGGGGCACATTCGGTGCCACTGACAGGCTGACAGTGGTGTCCACATCTATTATTTTCAACTTAACAATTGGCCAGGACACGGGCACGCCCACAACTTAAACAGAAAAACAGAAAAAGAGCAACACACACACATACACACACACACACACACACACAGCATAAAAACTGCACAAATGCCGACCTACAAGTTGTTTCCTTCCGCCTGTAGTGCTGTGGTGGTTATGCACCCCGCAACCCGCAGCCCGCACCCTCGATCGCTGTCGCTGTCGTCCTGGTCGACCCTTTGTTTAGGGCAAGTCCCTACGTCCTCGCCCACGTAATATCTTTAATGTCTCGCGCTGGCGAACCGTGTGTCCAGCGGAAATGACAACGACAGTGGCAATTACATTGTTGCATGACACAAATAGTGTTGGCCAACAACAATAACAATAACAACAACATTAGCTACAACAAGCACAATAAAAAGGTAAAATTCGCTGCCATTGTCCAACAGTTTGTCGGTGGAAAAACAAAAATGGTGGAGCGGGGGAAAAAATAATAAAACACAAGGAACAACCAAGAGGTAAAAATTTAATTGATGTCAAGTCGTAAAAAATGCGATAACATTGCCATTGCTGCGTTTATTTAATTGTTATCAAATGTCCTTTGTTGTGCCAAACGAAGCGTTTGCTTTGATGGCCCTTTATAAGGTATACTTAGATTGGAATTTTATTAAAAGTCAATAGAGCACAAAATGTTGCAGAAATCGGAAAACATTTTAATAATTTTTGAATCCTTACTGAAACGCTTTTTGTAAACTATATAAAAATAATAATAAATAAGCTAATTCAAATATAAAATGCACACCTTTACAAATATAAGAATTTTGACTTTGAAATTTTCCTTTTCTTACAGAATATATTTATATGTATAAAATATAAAATTTAAAAATAAATATATGAAAATATATTTAATTTGTTTTAAAAAAGCACCAAAACGTAAGTTGTAAGGTATTTCATAGTCGAGTATGCCTTTGCTTTTGACTGTGGGGAAATGCAGCTATGTCACATCGCTTGTCGTTTGTCCTTTCCCCTTTCAACCACACACACACACATATATACACACACAAGTCCTCAGCGAGTGCTAAACTAATTACTTCAAATTAGCGCCTTTATGCTCAGGCAGCCAGTCTGCCTCTTGGCCATGGCCAACTGAGCTTTGCCTGACCATTAGCTTGGTATCTTGGACTTGGTGTCGACTCGCGTCTTTATTTGCGTGTGTAGCCCAATTATGTCATGTGGCCACACAATGGACACAACATGGCAACAACGGTATTTGAATGCCACAGGAATTTGTTGTCAGGACATTTGAATTTAAATGCAAATTGTTCAAATCGCCCTTGCGTGCGAACAAACGTTTATTGATTTTAAATCTCAACTGAAGTATATATTAGATGCAATAATTTGTACAGATAAAAACTGGCCGTTTAATATAAATACAAATTTAATGAAATAATTTTGAGCTAATTGAAAATTTTCTTATTTTATATTCATTAGGCTCACACTTTAAAAACAACTTTCTCCCCAAATGGAAATCGAGTATACAATAAATCACAACTTTACGCAATAAGCAAACAAAGTTTTTACAAATCTGTTGCCCTCCAATCGAGAAGCGATCAGCGAGAGATGGTTCCAACCTCCCTCTTCGGAACTGATGTGGGCCTGTGGCAACGAGAATTTATGCCACTTAAACTTAACACCTCGCTGATTGCCCGACGAAGCGCAGTAAATCGTTTATTTGAATTATATTAATTTTCCCGTTTTTGCGCTTGGAAAAAAAATAAAATAAAAAATAAAAACAAAACAATATGAAAAAGAACAAAAAAAAATAAAGTTAAAAATATTTTTAGATGAATTTCATGCGCTTGTTTGCATTTTGTGATTTGTTGTTCTTATTTTTATTCAGCTGGGCAACAGGAGACGACAATTTTGTGTCGCTGGGTTGTCAGGACAACAACAGGAAAATATATAAAACAACTGGCAGAAAAATGAAAAGAATGAAAAAAAATGTATACAGAAAACTCGACGCGTAATAATAAATGAGAAGTGGAAAAGTTTTTGCCGCCAACGTGCTTATTGTCAAGCTCGGCCAGGCCATAAAAAACGAACTTCAATAGCAATAAGGCGACAAAAAATGGGTGAGAAAAACAACAACAGGCCAAAAGAACAACCGGCAAAAAGTTCAAGGCACTGACTTTATAGCTGCAATAATGCCTGTAAGGGCTCATGAGAGGAAGGGGCGGGGGCGGGGGCGGCGACAAGGTGAGCCACACGCCAAAAAAACAAAGCGAAGTCGCCAACTTGCAGCGTGACAGAGTCCCAGAGAAACGGGCAGAAGGAAAAGGGGGAAGGGGGGGGGGGGGGTGCTACCTAACGTGTTGAGGCACTTCGGCGAGCTAACGAAATGTAACAAAGTGCCGGGGCGCACTCGGCGGGTCAAGTCTGGTCTATTGTCCGGCGCACAGTTGGCCGTGTCCGTGTCGCTAACGGGCCTGGTTTGTTATGTGGCTTATGCCGGAAATTTGTATTTAGACGCCAGCGTTGTTATGGCCATTGTTGTTGTTGTTTTTATTTTAGCCGCTTTATATATATTTTTTTTTTTGTCCGTACACCCACTGCGGGTGTTTGTCGCCGCCGGAACGTCTACGCCTGAGGTCTGGGTCAGTTTTGTCATAAGTTGACGTTACGTGGAATTTAACAAACATTATGTTGGGCATCAGGCAAAAGATGCATATGGCAAAGGAAATAATCTACTTAAAGCGACTTTTATATATATAAATAAGGTTTTATATATGAATTTTCGGATAAACTTAAATATCGAGAAAATAATCTAATCTGATTAAATATTATAAAACATTACAAGTGATTGAATTCTATATGCAAAAAACGTAATCCTTTAATGTATAAAAGGAAAAGTCTTTCAACTTGTCAGCTTCCCAACATCATTTCAATTGTAATAACTACGGCGATTAAAATTAATGAAAATTATAGATTTGTGGGCTGCTGTCAGCTAAATGAAATATTCACCTGCCCCGCCAATCACCGTTGATGTCAACTGGCTCCACCGACCCGTCACATTGATGACAATCTAAAGTCCTGGAATGCGGCACTAAATTACTATGCTTAACTCATAAAGGTTGAAAATTTAATTACATGGGTGGCGAAAAGAAAAAAAAATGGCGCTATTCAATGGGCATTTGTTAGGTAACAGGATGGGGCGTGGGCGTGGCCGTGGACACGACAGGGCAAAAACAATTGTCGCGGCGTTGCCCGAATATTTAGACGGGGTAATAATTTCAAAGGGCAAAGGCTCAGCTGTCGTTTGGCGGTGCCATGTCCTGCCTGTTGTCCCGTCACCTGGCGCCGCCTCTTGAGCTTTATTCTACGGCCTCTGGGGGGGTTGTTCCCCCCTGCCACACTGAAAACAATTGGTGTCAACAATGTGCGGGCAGTTTGATGAACGCTTTGACTTTCACACGCTAATGAGTTTGCTTAAGTAATTTCAATTCATTTGTTAATTTTCAACTATTGTCCCTCTATTGACACTATTAATGCGCCCTGCGCCTGTCATTCCCGGCATTCTATCATTCTTTCAGTCAGCCCATTTGTTTGCCCCCCGCCCCCAGGGTCGTCAGAGCTTGCGTGCTCATAAATATCGCAGCATTTGAGCATTCGACCATTTGTGTCCTTTTGTCATTGTCCTGGGCCTGGGCGGGTTTGCATGTCATTAATATGCTCCTGTTCTAACTAATTGCCTGCGCAGCTCCAATTAATGATTATAAATCTATATCTATAGACAGCTGTTATTATTGGTACTTAATATTTCGATAAGGTTTAGATGAATTCCTTGATAATTATAAAATTAAAATTAATATTAAATTTATAAGTGCACAAAGTAATATTAAGTCTGCTTAACTTGAGCTAATGAAAATCGCAAAAAAGAGAGAAAGAAAGAGAAAAAAAAATAATTTAAACTTAATGCAAACCTAGCTTAATGTAAACTTGGTGCTGTTATGGTTTACATCAAAAATTCACCTATTTATTTTATAGATGTTTCAAATGCAATTTCCAAGTTTCAACAAGCTGTTACCATTGGAATATTTATCAAAATTTAAAATAAAGTTGCATATGTTTTAACAAAGTCAAAACATTAGAAATGACTTTTCGGTCTTGCCTTAACTAAATTTCTGGTTTTAATTCAATGACAGTTTTGCACTACAATTGAATTTTCTCACAATGTTAGCCAAGTTTGGCAATTTTCGGACCGCGCATCAACGATGTCGTCTGTTGAGCGCAGTGAACACAATGTTCCGCGCTGGCAAACTGGGCCAAGAGGGCGGCCAGCTCCCGAAACGGAAGGAGCAGGTGACCGCCTTGAAGAACGAGAGCTTTGATGTGCTGGTGATTGGCGGCGGCGCCGTCGGCTGTGGCTGCGCCTTGGAGGCGGTAACGCGTGGCTTTAAAACGGCTTTAATTGAGGCCGAGGATTTTGCCAGCGGCGACAGCTGCAAGTCAAGCAAACTGATCGAGGGCGCCAGCTCGTATCTGCACGCGGCCATCAAGGGCGCCGATCTGCAGCAGATCTTCATGCTGCAGCAGGTGCTCAACGAGCGGGCCACAATGCTCGCGATAGCTCCACACTTGAATCGCGTCCAGCCCATGCTGATGCCCATCTACAGTCCGCTGCGACTGCCCCTCTACTGGCTGGGCCTCAAGATGTACGATGCCATGGCCGGGATGTCCAATGTACGGGGTTCCCACTTTCTGTCCAAGCAGGCCACTCTGAATGAGTTCCCAATGCTGCGACGCAACGGCCTGTTGGGCTCCCTCGTCTACTACGACGTCCAGCTGGACGACGCCCGCATGTGCCTCGCCCTGGTGTTGACGGCGGCCCAGCACGGCGCCATCGTGGCCAACTATGTCCGGCTCACAGAGCTCCTGCCGCCGACCAGCGAAAGCAACTGTCGCACCGTCTCTGTCAAGGATATGATGAGCAGGACTCGCTTCTGCATCAACAGCCGGGTGATCATCAATGCGACGGGCGCCGGCACAGATGCGATACGGAAACTGGACGACTCTGCGGTCTCATCGATAGCTGTGCCCAACATGGGCACACACATTGCACTGCCCAAGTACTATGGCTCCGAGAACTGCGGCCTGCTCTTTCCCAGCAAATCGGGGGAAAAGGCGCTCACAATGCTGCCCTTCGGCAACTGCATACTGGTGGGCAACGTGGGTGAGCAGCGTCAGGAAGTGGCCACTGGAAAGATGCCGACGCCAACGCCGACAATCAGTGAGGTGGAATCCCTGTTGGATCACACTCGTCATGTGCTGGAGGATTGCGTGCAGCTGCAACCGAGGCATGTGCTCAGCTGCTGGACGGGCATACAGCCATCGATCATGTTTGCGGCGACGGACAAAGAGCCGAATGTGGTGCCCAACTATTTGCTCGAGGTTAGCGGCAATCGGATGATCACCTTGGCCGGCGGACGCTGGAGCGCGTATCGTGTGATGGCTGCGGATGCGATCAGCACGGCCATCGAATCCTGCCAACTGGAGCCGCACTCAAAGCAGAGCATCACGAGCACCCTACTGCTGGATGGGGCCAACGATTACTGCTGCATGCTGCCATTGGATCTGGTGCAGGCCTACGATCTGCCCATGGATGTGGCACAGCATTTGGCCGACACATATGGGGGCAATGCCAGCCAACTGATGTCGGAATGCCCGCCAAACGGCAGATGTCGCCTCCATCCGAGCTTTCCCCATATACGGGCCGAGGTGAGCTACGCCTGCCAGCGGGAATACGCCTGTCATATGGTCGACGTGATCGCTCGCCGTCTGCGCGTCGCCTTTGCCGATGCGCAAGCTGCCTCTCAAATGCTGCCCGGCATCACGAGCATTATGGCCGAGGAGCTGTCCTGGACGGAGGACGAGCGGACGCGACAGCTGTGTGCGGCCCGCAAATTTCTAGCCGAGCAAATGGGCCTCGGCAGCATTGTCCAGGAGAAAGGTGGAGAAAGCCAAACAAATTGCCAAGCGATTGCCACTCAAAAAAGCGGAGCCATTTCCACTGTGGGAGGATCCACAATCACCTCGCGGCTCCAATCACAAAGGACGATGGGTAGCGATGGCAGACGGATTGCGGCTCCACTCAGCGGCGAAAATACGGTAATGCGAGCACAAGTCTGCATCAAAAGCGAGACAGTTCCAGTCAGTAAATCGTTTGCCTCAGTCCGCTGCAATTCAGCTTCATCGCCCATCTGCGATGATTCCAGTCTCAAACCCAATACAATAGTTGACTCTGGTTCCAAAGCTAGAACTCTTAAAACCAACTCGGTGCTACCCAAGCCGATGTCTACCAAATCAAGTAGTTGTAATGTGGTGGAATCTGGTAGTCCACAAGAGAATAGCAGTGAAAGGACAACCCCTAAGAGTGCTACCAACACTGATCTACCCAAGTCGACTTCTAACGTTGCAATTTCCCGACGTGAGCGGATAACCTTTAACCCAAAAAGCCCGAAATCCGAAACCAAGTCAATCAACTCAAATACAGTAGGCAACACTGACGAGGACACCTGCGAGACATCAACGCCATCTGGCATAGCTGCACCCCTTAAAGAAAATGGGCAAAAAATCATTCTTCTCGGCAGGGCAGGTAATCATATAAATGTTAAGAAAAATGGCAGTGGATCAGATACAGAATCTTGAAGTTATGCCTGTTTGGCGTTGTTGTTATTCCTTCCTCGTGGGCTGGAAATCACATAATGTTGCCGGAAAATCATCGCATTTAAAAGTATATAGTATTCATATTGACTGTAATCACGCTCAGGCACACTAACATCATAAAAGGCTCAGTGTGTCAGTGTGCGTGTGGGTTGAGTGTGTGAATATAAAAACAAAAAAAAGAAAATAAATAAATTGCAAAAATAAAACAAATTGCTTTTATTCACTTTGAAAGAGGTTTCCTTAAGAAGTTGGAATGAGCCTTATGTAAGTTTTAAATTCATGTTTCATATATTACGTATTTCATATTCCCAATACTGAGTTTGCATTAGATAAATTCAAAACTCGAAAATACGCTACTGATAAAAACATAATTAAATTAGGTTAATATATTAACAGTTTTCTCAGCCTACACAAAATAAATATTAAAAAGAAAACTAATCGCTAGTAAATTTTATTCACTTAAAAGGAGTTTTTATAGTCTATAATAAAATGGATTTTTTTTTACAAATTCAAAACTTCAAAATTCAAAAATACTCTTCTGATAAAAACAGAATTAATTTAGGATAATATATAAGCAGTTTTCTCAGCCTACGAAAAAAACAACCCAGACCGCCCATAAAAAACTCATTTGTGTAGCTAACGAGCGTCCATTAGTCAAATGGGGAGGCACATTAAACGCATCAGACGGAGGCGCAATACTAAGACTCATAAGAAAAGATGCCGCCCAATCGGCCAATAAATAAAGCCATATATGAACGATAAGCATATAGACATAAAAGATGTCTACCCGGTGCCCATAACAATAATTCAAAATGGGAAAATAAAAAAATAAAAATCGCTTCCGCCTAGCATCCCCAGACAAGCAAATTTGGCTAATTTATTAAAAACAAATGACGAGAGCAGCGGTAAATTGCCCAAGTAATGGCAATTGAACAACATTGACAGCAACAACAAAATATTAAATGACTTTCAAATGTTTTCCTTGGAAAAATCGAAATCATGTAAATTGTCATATTTGTCGTTTTTCGGCAGCCAGCGGCATAAATTGCCAATTAAATTGCCAGACAGCATCTGACTAACATACTCTTTAAAATTTCTTATGTAGAAACAAAAGGGATTTAAACACAATCAATCAATTAATTGAACCTAACACAATAGAAATATTATTATAAATATTTACAAAATTTGAAAACTCAATACTCCAAAAAAGTATAATAACCGCAATGTTAACATTTTTATAATTTATATTTAAATTTTATTTTCAACATTCCTTTTGTGAGTTAAATTCTTATTGTAATGCCCTTTCTTGCCGTAATAAATTCCTATTTACCAATTACTGTCATTGGCTGAGTGTTAAAATGAAAAATGATTTCAAATTACGGGCAACTAAAGAATATGAAATTCATTTCAAATTTCGGCTAAGCACGCTTCAAATTAAAATTTCTTTGTGGAACACTACTAGCCCGCCAAGAGCCCATAAACAAAGCTATTAAGTTGGTCTAATGCAAAACACTTTCACTCTCATCACCCCTCCCCGACCGCCCACCCACTGCCACTGGGCCCAGTTATCGGGCGCTGCAATCGGTAGGTATTTTTATGCTGATTAGCTACGTTAACAATTTGCAGCACGCGAAACTATTTCAACAATTTCGAGGGGCAAAAAACTTGTAGCATAAATCGCCGATGCGGCCAGGGGCCAAATGTGGTCTGTGGCAGTGTTGGCAAACGTCGAGTGAAAAATTTTAATAAGTTCAGTCTAAGGAAGTATTCGTAATAGGGTAAAATGCATGAGGTGCACACGCCATTTCGTAATATTAAGAAAATTCCAGCCATTAAAACCACGCACACACACACTTTCGGTTTTTATGCAGTCCTTGTTATAATGCAGTCAAGGACATTTAGAAGAGGCAGAAACCAAGAAAGAATGCATAAAAACGCGACACGACTACAAAAAAATAACATAAAGAGCAAAAAAATAAAACTAAATAAATTCAAGCAAACACAAAAAATTGTCATGACGGAAGTATCGCAAAAAATAAGAAAAACACGAGAAAAAAATTATATAAATGTCAAACGGAAATGACGGGAAAATAGTATGCAATAAAATATGCTTTACGCAGGACGCAGGACACACGCCCGTGTGAAAAGTTGGCGGCAGGAAGTCGTTTTCATATGTGGTTTAAATTGAGTTTCATTTCTTTTTTATCTATGCATATTTTTGCGTTGTGCATTTGCGTTGGTAAATGTAAAAAGACTTGATTTGGGGGAATGCTAAAAGTATTTAGAAAATGATTCTGCGTATATTTTGTATAAAAATTGTTGATGCGCTAATATTGCATTTTAGTTTTAAGTTAAGAATATATAAACGTTTTTAATTATATTAAAATTGCATTTTATTATCTTCAACTGATGTAATATGTTCTTTCTTCATCTGAGATAAGTTACACAATTTTAGAAGTAATTTCTAGCCACTACGAATAACTATTCCTACGCTTCGCACGGCAATAATATTTCGTTTTACCATGCATAAAATCAAAATATATATATGTATATATCTTCAAGTACAAGGAAAAGTATCTGCAGCAGGTCCCGGGAGACTGAAACTAAAATGTGGCAACAAATAAGTAGTAGAACAGCGAGTCGGAGTCAACCAGAACTGTTGGAGCACATTGGGCCAAAACGATAAGTGACAAACATGTAAGGCAAACAAATGTATATTTTATACATGACACACATGTCCTGGAGGGAGGAAGGAGCAACTCTGAGTGCTTGGCTAAAAGAGATGCACAACTGTCAGATAAGTGCGGAGAGCAGTTTTGGCCCGCAGGTGACAAGTAAAACGTCTTGTAAGCATTTGCATTTCAAAAAAATAGCAAAAAAAAAAACTTATGTATATATATTCTAGATACTCAATGCATAGTGCTGTGTGATGGAAACAAATTTGCTAGAAATAAATAAATAACTCAACAAAAAAAGACAGCAGCAGCAAAAGGCACTGCTTTTATCTGCAGCTCATTTCGTTTGGCCAAAGACTTCAAAAGGGTTGTTGTTGGCCATGGCTTAAAGCATATTTGATTATGTCATGAAATATGCTAACGGATCTAGGCGCTCTGTTTGCCAAGCAAAAGATAAATTTAAGAAATATGCAAATATAAGTTCAGCCCAAACCAAAAAGAAAGGAAAAAATCACCCCAAGAGCAATGTGAAAAATTATTAACATAAATTCTTTAATATGCGCAATTCAGACTCATGTGCTCTTTAATATTTACAATGTGTGAGTGTGTGTGTGTGTGTGAACAAAGGCAATAAAAATTACGTAAAAGAGAAAGACAGAAAATATTCTATCCTGATTGCTTCTAATGGGAAAAGTAAATGTTTTTCCTTTCACATGCAAATATTTTGCAACATATTTATTGATCAAATTGTTGTTGAGAACAATAAAGGAAGGAGTGTCGATTACAAATTCGAATAAAAAGCCGACGTACGTATGTGTAAACTGTGAAACATGTTTTTGAAAAATTTTTAATTTGAGTAAGCTAAGTATTACTAGTTTTTTTGTCTTTTACTTCATATTAGTTTTGTGAATTTTTAACAGAAAATGTTGTAATTTAACTACAATTTAAATTTACAAAGCACAAGCTGATGCTTGCAATTTAATGATAACGAGAAGTTAAATATAAATTTTTAAGTATATATTGTATGTTAATTATCACATTGCAAGTACCATAAAAAAGTACTCTTATTTAAGTTCGCATTCGACCAATTTATTGGCTCATTTTAATATTTATTAAGCGATAAACTTGACTTTACTTGAAAAGCGACTTGTGGTAAATGCGGCGTAATATGTATATATATATATATATATATATAAATATATAGGTATTTATGAGTATGATATTTGTGCCATAATCAAAAGGACACTTTAACGAACCCCCCTCCGACCGCAACATTTTAATAAATTAATCATTAAGAAGCCCACTAAAGAGAGCTCATTAAATTATCAAAGCACTTACCCTTTGAAGGTATCTCGGCCAGAGTGGGAGTGGCAGTCATCATTACGAGCACTACGGATACAGTGTTGATAATGAACGCAACGCCGGCTAAACGTCCATTGGCCCATTGGGGGCTTGGCAATCGTGATCGTCGACCAGGCCCAAACATTTTCGTTAAATCTCTGCAATGGCGAAATAGGCGAAAATAGGCGACAACTCAATAAAGGGGAAGAGGAGCGGGACACACAAAATATACGTGCGTGGTGGACAGCGTTGCGGGATTAGGTGCGCTGACAGAGAGCGGAGAGGAGCAGCAAACGCTTTCACCTTTAATCACTTAAATGGCGCGTAATCAACAGCAACAATAGCAACAACAAGAACAACAACAACAACAACGTTGCAATCAACACCAGGCGCCATTGAAATCGAGCGCCATGTTGGCGAGGCTGATGACGTGCAGGTTTCCCAGCACTTAACGGTGAAAATGGAGGCGTCTATGGCCACCCCTCATCGACCGGATCCGGATGCGTAACATTTTCAAGCTAAGGTCTAAAATGTTGCATACCCTAGCAGTAGGCAAGTCCAAAACAATTTAAATATTTCAATACAATTGTATTCTGAATTGAAATATTTGCATGATTTACTGTTATTTGTTAATGGCATTGTATGTTATTCGATAATATTCAATCTATATATTTATTATTATTCAGTGTTTTTTATATATTGTTTTAAAATATTAATATAGTAAATATAGTAAATATTAATAAATAATGTTTTTCTTTCAATATTTCCCAAATAATAATTTCTGATAATTTGCGTTTTCTTTTGCTTAACAAAATTTTCATATCGGACATCTGCTTTAGGGTATTTAATCTGCATCAACTTAGAGTTCTGTGTGTTCTTTCGTGTTGTTGTTTTTTGGGGTTTGTTGTTGTTGCTACATAGTTTGACTGTAGCTTTTCGACATTGCCAACGTTTGTTTGCTTGTGTGTGCCAAGTGGTCGCAGAAGGGAGGCTGAGCGGGGGCGGAGACCGACTTGGCCAAGTACATTTTGAGGCGTTGTTTTGACGTGTTTGCCGAAAGGAAATGTCGGAAGGAGGAGCAAAGAGCGAGGTAACTTTGTTGTTGTCTAGATTAAGTTGAGACAATTAAATAAAATATGCTTAGACAGCATTCAGACAGTAATTTGATTTTGTGCGTTGCCTTTGATTGTTTTCACTTTAACTTGTCAAGAGATAAGGACTTAAAGTCCTTGAATAGATTTGCGGTACCTTAAGCCAAAACTCGAAATATTTTATTTACGGCAGAAGTTAAAAGAGAAAAACTTAATAGCCTAACACAATTTTACGTACATTTTATTGAATAGAAGGCTTGTATAAAATAAATGCATGTCATCTTTTAATAATAAATATAAATATGTTTTAAAAAAAATTTTTATTTTAAAATTTATAATTTATAATTTTTGTTGACGCTCGCTTTGTCGACTTTTTATAATAATTAATAAATAACAAAAAAAAAGTAATCACACTTGATATAACAAGAAATTTAAGTCAAGCTAGTTTTTTTGTATAAAATATGTCAAATTCATTTAACTCTTTAGCTATTTTGCGAGCTTAACCGCCAACTTTTAGATGTTAATTTTAAGCTAGCTTTACAAAAATAAACAAATACTGTTGACTTTTAGTTTTTTGCAGTTGATTAAAAAGTCACCAAATTTATTTAGTGAAATAAATAAAAAACAAAAAGAAAAAAATAGGAAAGCAGGCGGCAGATAAATATCAGTTGACTGCAATTTGTGTTGTCAAACTGTCGACGCTGTGTGCTTGCTGCGCTCGAATCAACTTTGACAAATGAAATGATTACACAAAGTAAACACACAACACGTTAAGCAAACCACCTGTCAGACAGCTGGCAGCACATGGCAAAAACAAAAAAAAAAAAAAGAAAGGAAAACAAAAATGAAAAGAAAAAAGCCTCAAGCTGAAAACCAGAATTCGTAGAGGAGGCAGCTAAAAACATGGAAGCATTTTACAAGCGGAAAGCCAAAGGAATATTATAAGCAAAAACAACAACAACAACAAGCAGCAGCGACAGCCGGCGGCCAAAATGACAAAACCGAAGAGAACCGCATCGCATAGCACCGCATCGCGCCGCCCCGCGCCGAAAATGCATGCCTGCAAAATGGCAATGGCAACACTTCCGCTTCCGGCGCTGCAGGCGGCGTCGCTCAGTTGCCAAAACGTTGCACGTTAAGCAAACTGAAGTCAAAGGCGAGCGCCAACAGCAGACGAGAGGCGACAAGCGTAAAGCGAGGGGCGACAGACGACAGACGACAGACGAGGGCCGAAACACAACAAAGCTTGTTAGTTTTGTTCCCCCGTAGCGATGACAAAGGCAACAACAATCGCAACAGTTACAGTAATAGCAACAATAACAAAAATAAAAATACGAACAGCAACAGCAATGAAACAATTTCTGAAAACACTTCTGGCTAAGATTGTTAGACTAATGAATACCCTCAATATTTGTACAATTCTTTCTTTCAAAAACAAATTATTTTCAAAAATAAATATATATTTTTATGCAGAATCAATCTATATATATATTAATTCAGGGTTGACAAACCTATGGGAGTTTAAAAAGATAGGAGCTATGGAACCCAAAATTTTACATGTAACATTTTTGTTAATTTTGGCCTGACTTTTCACTAAAATGTTGACTCTCAAAATCGAGTTTAATGTGGTTTTTTATGATAATTGTGACAATTACAAGCGATTAAAAACAAAAAATTCGCAATTTTAAGTTATGGAAAATATTTTTTTTTTAATAAATAAAGGAGGAATAGGTGATTTTTTTGAAAAATGCACATATTTTAATAAAGAGTACAAATCATGATTGAAATGCCATGAAACGTGAAAATCGGTTCAGTTTTGACAAAGTTATGAGAGTTCGAAAAGTAATAAAAGGTTTTTTGAAAAAAAAAAACAAACATACAATTGGAATGCAAATTCCATCACATAAAATATGTAAACTAACTATCTATTTTTGACAAGGTCTGGGCGATAGCAATTAAGAACTGGCAGCAAATAAATTCTTCGAACTACTTTACTCCGAAAAGCAGACTATTTTTTTTTAGAATTCAGTAAAAGCTATTTACAATAAAAATGAGCCCCTTAAAGTTTTGTAGATAGGCGAAATCACAGCGACCTGTACGCTCTCCCACGTAGGGTATAGAAACAAAAGCCCCACGGAGTGAGTCGGGAGGGGGGTGAAGTGGACAGCGACATGAACAATGGCGACGAAACAAAAATTTTAAACGCTTTTAATATTAAAGCGTGGGGATGGTAACACACAAAACGTGCCAGGGGCGGCAACAGGGACAGCGGCGCAAGGTAAAACACCAGCGCAGGAGGTAAAAAAACCCAACAAAATGCAACAGAAACAGCAACAACAACAACAACAAGAACCCAGCAAAAAGCCACTACTGCCTGAAAATGTTATGTTTAAAAAAAGAAAACAAAACCAAAAAACAACAAAGAATAAATATTTACAACTTGTCAAAGATTAAATACCCTTACAGCCATAAAATAGATTTGTATTGTTTTTCCATTATTTTAATATATTTTGTAATTTAAAATAAATATGTAAAATAAAATAATATAAAATAATCTATTGCTTATAGAAAAAAATTTTTAGTATTAAAAATACAAATTTTTCTGGTAAAATTCTACACTCGAAAAAAAGTGCCATTATATTGCCTAGTATAAACGATGTGGTTTTTAACGTTTTGTACTCAACATTTTATATATAAAGAAAATATGAATTTTATGATAAATATATAAATTCATGAAATATTTTCCCACAGCATTATTTTGTATTTCTTGTATTTTTCCCTAAATGTATTGCCAAGAAGATTTAGACGGACAAAACAAAATTGAAATTTAACTAACTAACTAACCAGGAATATAAATATCTTTTTGTATATATAGCATAAGGAATGCCTGCTATGTGTTACGTATTTAGTGACAAAGCTAAAACAACCTCTGCAGGGCTAGAAAAACAGACAAGTCCTGGGCCGGAGCACTGGAAAATGGCTTAAGGAGGCACCTCCTTGGTTGCATTCTCGAGGCGCGCCACTGCGACCGGGATTCGCAGCCAGACTCAGCGTCCGTCCATGTTGGCCAGTTGTTGTTTTTGTTGCTGCTGTTGTTGGCCTCTTCGTGACGAAAATGTTTCGCTTAACTGGATTTTCAAATATTTATTGCAACAAATTACTTTGCGGGTTACATGTCGCCTGCCCCCTGTTCTTACCCCCTTTAAAGCCCAACTCCTCCGCCCAGCTGCCCTGTGAGTGGTTTTTATGGCCATTTAGTTTGTTGCATTGCATTTGCCAGGATTTGGAGTTAAGTTGTTTTCTTTTTTTTTTGGCTCTCTTTACTGCGGCTTTTTGCACAATTCGCAACAAATTAGGGTAGTACACACACACAAATACACAAATTTGAATGCATTTTATTTTGTGCAAGAGTATAAACATTAAATATAAAATAATGGTAAATGGTAAATAATCGCCTTGGCTCGTTAATTGAGATAATAAAAAAATATTGCAAATTTGCATATAATCTATTTATCGTTTTTTAAACTTTATTTATTATTTTTATTTTAAACCCTGCCATGGATTTTTTTTGAAAATTAGAATTTGTATCTAAGATTTAGCAAATATTCTATAAAAATATTTTTGCAGGTATATTTGTAAAAAAAAGAATTCTTTTGGGAATGCATATATTTAAATCAAATATATAAAGATCGTTCCACTGTACATTTCGATTTTGCATCACCTAATCAACTTCTTTTACGTCGCTTTATCAAAATCTCTTTTCCAGCATTCAATTGAAAGTTTCGGAAACACAAACCAAAATAACAATAACAACGACAACTGCCCAAGCGTCCGTGAAGGAAGTGAGAAAAAGAGATAACAACAATTTCTAATTACATCAAATTAAGCACACACGATGCTAGTGAAGTTGAGTAACGGGATCTCTGGTGCGTCGCGTCAATTGAAGAGTGAGTCCGATAAGGGGGGAGGGGAAGCAAACTTTCACTGGATGCGCTTAGAACTTTTGCGAGGGCTGCCAGTTGCTGGCAATTGACAACACTGGCAACGAGAACGACAACGAAAACGAGAACAACGCGACGAACAACATTTCGTGTTAAGTCGTATGATAACGGTAAGTGGTAAGCACGTAAAGACGTAAACACTCGCGAAATAACGGTACTTCACACAGTTACACAAATGTATATTTCTGTTCTTTTGGTTATACGACGCGCACTCCGTACGCATTAACCGTCCGCACAGCTGAACAACCGATGCACGACTAAATGCCAATGGCGTTGACTCGATTGGTGGAAAGTGGCCGCCGAGCTCAACACTTCGCTTCAATTCGTTTTCGGCTCGGGGTCCCACTCGGCTTTTCGAATTTCGAAAACTGCTCAAGCAAGAGAACGAATCGAAGAGCGCCACTGGAAGCAAGCGTAGCGTTCATTTCGCTCACAGTGAACCCACTGTGTGGATGGGTGGTGAAGCTAAGAGCCTGCGAGACCGTTAAGTGTTTGGTTTTAGTTGCTTAGTGCGTTGATAGGCGCACTGTGCGCTAAGCATGCGGCAACGCCAGTTGATTGGTTACCTTCGCTGACTTGTTATTGTTGTTATTGCTGCGCCAAGCTACACATTTCCGTTACGAGCTTGAAGAGTAATTAAGCGTACGGTGGGAATAAAATAACATTTTGACGAGAAAATAAGTAAATATTGTTTTTACTAAATACCAATATTACTTTGACTAAATATCTTTCTTTGTCTGTTACAAGTGTTCTGCATAAAACAGATAACTAATAATCCTCAACTACCAATCATGTTCACAGTTAACTAATGCCGGTCAACAACCTGACCCTCCTCAAATGGCCTCGTCAACAGCTCCTAAGCAGCTAAGCCACCTTCCACGTGGCCAAATTAACACGAACATTCCAAAAATAACTGCATAAATTGGCTTATCTGGAACAGCAGACAGAAATTGTTGTTGTCAAAACCAGCAACCAACAACAACTGCCAACAACAACTGACCAACTAGAAACCACAATAAAATTATTTCACATACGCAACGTTGGCTGCTGGCAGCATTCAGATAAACATAACTTGCAAAACTTAAAACCACCGTCAAAACAGGAGCTCAAAAAATGAAATAATGCATACACTTAGAGAAAAACCAAATATATATTCCATAGGTCTTTTAAACATTTTTAAAATTAGTAGAACAAGATATAAGAACACAATTTTCGAATATTTGTAATAACTTTAACAACCGCTCGCACTTTTTTTCTGAGTGTACTTGTATATATTTAGTTATCTTTAACCTTTTGTTCTATGTCTGACCAAATCATTAGGTAAATTATTTAAAGTAGCGACTGTTGTTTGACCAGCATTTCATATCAGAATACGGCAAGCGTTTTAGCCTCGAGCTTGCCATAATTTTTCACCAGCAACCACAACAACAACAACAATAAAAAAAGGGACCTCGCTGATGTGGAGGATGTTGATGGCAACCAACAATGATGACAAGCGGCAAAGTCGCAACTCGTGTGGGAGATCGAGGAAGGTCAACTGGGTAACTGCCCCCTGCTGATAATATTTGGGTCTCGTGTGTGTGTGTGCATGTGTGTGTGTGTGTGTGAGTGTGTGTTTTTGGTGTGTTCCTCAAATCCTATTCAAAGCGCATTAAAAAGTTTTTAAAAATTTGCCATAAAATGTGACGATTTGTAAGACTTAAAAATTAACTCTTTATTAAATTTAAAAAAAAAAATGTTCTTTTAGAGAGTTTTGTATTTTTTCTTATTTTATAAAATAATATATCTGAACTTTTGCTTAAAATTTGAATGCAGAAGACAAATAATAAAAAAGCTATGTTGGAATTTCGTCATTTATTTACATTCGATGTAAAAGCTCCAGCGATAATTAGATAGGCAAGTGTCAATTTCTGTTGCTTTAAGCCAAATGCAAAGCGTCTCAAACTGTCAATCCTGTTATTTTGAGCCAATTCTCCGGTTGCACAACAAATCCGGAAAGCAGAAGAAGAAAAACAGAAAAATCAAATGAAATAACAGCAAAGCTTTCGGTAACAAATCCTCTTTGGCTGCAAAGCTCTGTGACCCCCCCCCCCTCCCTCCTTCTCTGCCCTCCGCGCCCTTTAGAGCACCCTGTGGAACGTCATTTAGCTGAATTTGAACGGCGTCACGAAAGAAACGATACCCAAAAGTGCGGGCATTAAAGGAAACCTTCTCCACTTCTTCTGCAGCTTCTTGCCTGCATTTTTTTTAGCTCTACTCTTGTTTTTTTTTAGTTTAGTTTCTTTTTAGTTTTTTATTTTCGTTTTTCTCTTTGGCCCCAATTGGCGTAAATTGCAAGCGCATAAAAAAGTGATAAGTAGGGGGTGGATGTCCTTTCAGTTTCTGTTGTTGTTGTTGTTGTTGTTGTTGTTGCTGCAGCATAATGGCGCCCAAGTGGCAAGTGTCAATTGATTTCTGGGGATGTGGGCGTGGCACTTTCTACTTTCTATATATATAAGTATATCTGTGTGTATAGGTGTGTGTGCGTGTGCTTAAAGCGCATTAGCAGCAACAGCAAAAAACAGCAGCAACAACAAGAAAGCTGATTGCATTAAAAGCGCAAATTGCTGCTAAAACTGAAGAGCTCAGCAAATATGCGAAATAAAACAAAAACATTTGAGAATTCTCAAGACGAGCTGGGCGACCAGCAGATACCCTGTATCTAGTAAAATCGTTATATATCGATAAGAAAAATTACCAAATTTTCGATAATAGAAAAAGCATTCTTTCGATTAATGTACTTGTAATCTCTTGTAATATGTAGATCAAGAATTTATATGCAATACGGGTATATACAAAACAATAACACCCCCTTTTGGCCAATTGCCATAATTACAGGGTGTGCAGCTGCAGAGCAACAAAGAAAATGTTAAGCCAAGCAGCTTACCAAAAAGTGAAACAACAAACAACACAAAGCTTCGAAAGCTGGCCATGTACTTAGTTCGTCTGCAGCTCTTGGCCAACTCTCGCTCTTACCCCTTAACAGCCGTCAGTAAGAAAGGATTTCATTTGCCTTTTTGCCAGCCTTCTGCTTAGCATTTGGCTTGTTTTTGCCAGCCTACGCCAGAGCACAAATTGATTTGGGACTCAAAATGCAGTAAAAGTCAAGTTTCTTTCTTCGACTATTTTGGATCTTTCTGAAATCGTGATTTCGATTGTATGAAAAAATTTGGATTTCTATAAAAAGCAGAGTTTGATTATCATTATACATTTTCGTACTTCAAACATATTGAAATTCCATATATCATTCAATTCATCTCTTAGCCTACATCCATGCCAGAACGAATGGAGAAAACTCTTCGAACTCGCATAAAAATAAATCTCAACAACATTTTGTGCGGACATAACCCACACTCAAATAAATCAGTTTAATGTGTACTTAATATTTGCCATTAAGTTTTTATTACTTTTCTTAGCCGCACAGAGCTGCAGAACAGGTACATAAATCGTGCCAAAACCAGCGTTTAACCCACACAAGTTAGATGTATGACAATTGGTTACGATGGCATAAACGATGGGGTGTGCCTATAATTCGTGACTATGCCTAGAAGATGCAGCCCCTCTTTAATTTTTATACTTTTATACAATTGACAAAAAAGTGATATGTAAAGCTCCCATATTTCAAGCTTATACAACTTTGTCAAAACTGAACCGATTTTCATGTTTGATGGCATCTTGATCAGGGTTTCGTATCGACATTGATTCTACATCTAAGTTTTTTGCTTATCGAAAATAAAATATTTTTGAATTTTTTCGCAAAAAAGCATGTACTCTCCCCTTGATAATTTACAAAAAAAAATGTTTTCCAAAACTTAGAATTTTTAATTTATACTTCTAATCGATTTTATTGACAAAAAGTTGACAAAAATTTTGACATGTAAAGTTCTCAGATCCATAGCCTCCACACTTCAAATACCCATAACTTTGTCATAACTGAACCGATTTTCATGTTTGATGGCATTTTGATCATGGTTTGGCCTCTAAATTGATTATACATCTAAGTTTTATTCATATTTAAAAATAAATTTTTTTTGAATTTTTCCGTAAAAAAACATGTACTTCCCCCTTTTTATAAAAAAAGCATTTATGCCGATTTTGAGGAAGTCAAAATCATTTCGAAAAAAAATTCAAAATATAGAATTGCAAATTTATATTTTTAATCGTTTATGGGTGCCGTAATTAGTATAAAAACTACATTTGGGGGTGGTCCAATTTTAAAAATGTACAAATATTTTGACATGTAAAGTTCTGAAATCCACAGCTCCCTGGTTTCAAACTATAACATTGTCAAAACTGAATCGATTTTTAAGTCCTATCATTATTTATCCTATATATTGACTCTGCATTTAAATTAAATGCATTATTGAAAGTCAAATCTTTTTGAATAATCCGTTTGAAAACTTATTCGGGTTACATCTGACTTGTTGCAATTTGCATTGGCAGATATTTTTGAGGTTTCTCATTTTGCTGTTTCAGATTTAGAACTGCTTTAATTTGCAGCAGAAGTGTTGCATATATCTTGGATGCTTTGTCCTGGTGCTACGTGATGTGTGCAACGTCGATTAGTGGCACAAATCAATGGAGGCAGTCATAATTGTGGCCCGTTCTGGAAATCAATGGTGCACTCTATGGCCGGTGGCAAGCAACAGGAAACGTCAAACACTTCAGACTGGCACAAAAACAATGTGCTCAAGTGGCATGTGGCATGCGACATGTGGCGCCATGGCATGTAGCAGACATGTGGGCGTTCCACATGGCACTATTAGCAACATGTGTGCTGCCATTGTTATCATTGCCATTGTCAACGACAAAAACAACAGTCGAGTAGCTGATGCAGCAACAACGAGAACACAACAGTAACAATAAACCCAACAAACAATGTGTTCTCAACTACAAATAATATCGCAAATTTTCTAAGCTGGCTATATTAGAACAAAAAAAATCATTGAAAATAAGAGGTAATGGATTTTTTAAATAATCCATTACTTTTTAGGTTTTTGTGTTTTACAATCTAATGTTAAATAAATAAAAATTATTATACCATTAAAGCAATCATTAAATAATATATATTTTACAAATAATAAAAATATTATTATTATTTTTTACCATTGAATGAGTAAACATAAAGTACATAAATTATAAAGAAATGTTGGATAAATAAAAGTAAATAATAAAAAAGGAAATATGATTATTATTTATCCAATAAAATTATATTTTTCACAAGGTAACCAAACGAGATATCTGAGCTTGTTTCAATGTATATGGAGTAAGTATAATTTTTGAGTTTAAAATTTGCTGATAATGCCCACAGTGCGTGGGAGTCAAGTGCAACACATGCATAAATTAAACAACGCCACCAAGTGGGTTTTCTTGGGTGTTGCAAGGTGCTCGATGTTGTTCCATATTATCGATACAGACACACAGAAGGAGACAGAGAGAGAGAGAGAGAGAGAGTGAGAGGGAGGCATGCATAAAACATGTCTCGGCAGTGTGGCAGCAAATTGAATCAATAATATCCAATCATGGGTTAACAATGCGAATTGATTTCTAGCAGGCATGCCACACAGCATATCCAGGATACGTTGGATGCATTAGGCGCCAGTGGGTGGGGTGGGGTGGGGTGGGCACTGTGCCTTAGACCCATATGCAAACAAGACAGCTCAAAGACAGCAACAACAAGACATTCAGAGGCAGAGCTGCCCACTTATATCCCCCCGCCCCGACCCTCCCCTTGTTCTGAAGTGTTCATGTAAATATTAATTAAGTTTTGGCTTTTGTTGCTTTTTGTGCAGGCCAGACAGGACACGCATCCTGCAGCAGGTGTAAACATCTGTGTTATCAGAAATATTAGTTGCTTAGTTAGTTGCTGCCTTTTGGCCTTTGTTTAATCAACTTAACTGTAGCCATTGCATTTAATTAGATGACAAAGAGTTTCATTTAATTTGACACTAATTTCCCATACTTGTTGTTGTTGTTGTCTTGCTTGTTGTTGTTTTGCTTGTTTGCTGTCTTGTTTATTGAAGCCTCTGCAAAATTTCAAAAACTGGTTGTGTTTAAACAAAGTTAATAAAATATTTATTAAATTACTTAATATATATTGATTATTTAAATATTAAAAAAAGGTTATTGAACAACATTTCTCTTAATATTTAAAAATAAATATAAATAAAGTAATTTTATAAATATTTAAAGCATTTTTATTTTATTTTTTATATTTAATACATACATTTAAAAATATTAAACAATATTAAATATTTAAAATGCCTTGTAAGACATTTACCAACACTGTTTTTATTTATCGACCCTACTGATAAGTTTGACACATATCGAAAAATAACGATATTCTTTTATAACAGAGCTTAGCGGCCACGTGCTCGATTAGAAAAAAAGGGTTAAGGTCAAAAATGGATGACGCTGCCGAAACCTATAAGCTGTGGCGTATTCGCAAGACCATCATGCAATTGAGCCACGATCGTGGCTACCTGGTGGCTCAGGATGAGCTGGACATGACGCTGGACCAGTTCAAGCAGACATTCGGCGACAAGCCCAGCGAGAAGCGTCCAGCACGGGGCGATTTAATTGTGCTGGTTGCCCACAACGACGATCCCACCGATCAGATGTTTGTGTTTTTCCCCGACGATCTGAGGATTGGCATCAGGACCATCAAGACGTACTGCACCCGGATGCAGGAGGAGAACATCCATCGGGCCATCATCGTGGTCCAAGGCGACATGACGCCGTCGGCCAAGCAGTCCCTGAAGGACATGGCGCCCAAATATATCCTCGAAAAGTTTCTCGAATCCGAGCTGCTGATCAACATAACCGAACACGAGCTGGTGCCGGAGCACGTGGTGATGACAGTCAACGAGAAGCAGGAGCTGCTCAGCCGCTACAAGCTGAAGGAGAACATGCTGATGCGCATCCAGGCCAAGGATCCCGTGGCCCGTTACTTTGGCCTGAAGAGCGGCCAAGTTGTCAAGATTATACGCTCCTCAGAGACAGCTGGCCGCTATATATCATATCGTTTGGTCTGCTAATTTATTCAATTGAATAATAATAAAATAAAAAAAATTTAAAAAAGAAAATTAGTTTTTAAACTTTTAAGCATATCCTTTAAGGTTTCCGTCCGAACTGCAGTTATTGAAAATATTCATGCAGCTTAAGAGCTCCATTTCAATTTGCAGTTCGGTTGAGTGCCCAACTTGCAAAGCCATAAAAATGAATCCAATTGCGAGTGCAATTTGTAAAAGTTTAGCAAATGGTGTCGCCAACTGCCGCCAACTGCAACTTTTCGCATTTTCATTACAAGTTTTTCCTCGTTGCGCCCGGTTCAAGCAAATGCCTCAACTTAATTTGCATGAAATATTACGCATACGCAGCGTAAGACGCCGCTAATTGTCGCATAATTGGGGGAAAACTTTGCGAGTTAAGCAATATTAACCAAAAGGAGAACACTCTACATTCAGTTTATCGTTTCAGTTGTATTGTTTGTTTTCCCCCATAAGCTAAGTTTTCATAATGTTGACCGACCAAACGGGAACTAACGAACTACGATTTGGACCTAGAGGTAATCGCTGTCTGGCAGCGGCGTTGGCTCCGCGTGCGTCTCATCGACGCCATCGACAAAGATCATGATCACGCCCAGCACGGGACGCAGATTCTCGGGCATGTGCGCATTGTCGCCGCCCAGGATGACCAAGCACGGCTTCCCAGTGATCACGGCCGGCAGCAGGCGCGTCACAAACTGCGCCAAGCGGGGCAGATTCATGCGTCGCATATCCAGCGTGGCGAGCCCCTCCGGCCAGCTGTCCTCGTGGCAGCAGTCCAGCAGAATCTCCAGCAGGTGCATGGGGCACCCGCTGGCCCGCAGCCCCTCGCGCACCATCACGCGCATCGACGTGTCCGGCGTGGAGATGAGGCTGCCCCAAGTGCGGACCGAGGCCAGCGGCAGACCACGCCCCCAGCGCATCAGCGCGTAGCGATCGAGTTGATCGCCCACGGTGCGTATCACGGGATTCGTGGCGCGCAGCGTCGCTATATAATACTGGAGCAGCTCCAGCTCGCGTCGATGCTCGCCCAGCCGGCGTTCCTGGTGCGCCTGCATGTCGCGCAGTTCGGGAATCGCAGTGATGTGATCCTGCAGCTGCTGGCGCAGCGCAAAGACGCAATTGTGACTGGCCAGCTCGTCCTTGGGCACCTTCATGCCGCAGCCCTTGTCGCACGTGACCACCACCTTCGGATTTCTCTGGCAGTTCTCCACATGGCTGCGGTACTCCTCGAGCGGCATCAGCGCCGTGCAGCCGTTCTCAGCAAAGCAGCACTTGATCTTGAGCCGCGCCAGCATGTTGCGCATCAGCCGCGAGACGGGCACCAGGTGGATGGGCAGCAGATCGGAGCGATCCACCGGACAGATCTGCTCCAGCACATCCGCACAGATCGGACAGAGGAGCTCCTCGTCGACGTGGCCCACGATTAGCGCTAGATCGTAGCCCATGGTAGAGTAAGATGATCGCTAAGCGAAAAGCAAAAAAGTTGAGTGTATGAAAATATTCTTGAACTGATTTAGCTGCCACCAGCCCTCGTGTTTGGGTATTGTAAATAGAAACAAGCGATTTGATATGAATTTCGATTCGAAATGTGGTAACAGTAATGCCACGGTAACTAAACTTGAATTTGGGATTTCAAAATATTGCAAACGACAAAATTTTATTTTTATATTTGAATTTTCTGTTTGTGACATTTGAATTTGCTTTAATTTCTATCGATAGTTCGTGCTGCGTTCTTCACGATATTAATTGCGATATTATCTAACAGTGTTGGCAATTTAGCTATATTTTACCTAGCTGGCAATTTCAACTTTTTTGGTTCTAAATAAAATCAAAAAATTATGGAAGAATTATGTTGAAAATTAAGGCAGATTTGAAAAAATTATTTTTGGTATTATTAATATTATTACAATTGCAACTTCTAATAAGTTTGTTTGTTTACGTTTTCGTTGTGAATGGCAAACCATCAAAACAATAATGCAGATGAATTCGAATAGGAAAATCTGTCAGAACATTTCCGAGTTTTTATTTAAATTCAGCACAGATCAACTCAACTGCCGGCTGCGACGCAACTCTCATATCCCGAATCGAAATTTATGAAAAATCGAATATTTCGGAATCTGTCTGTAACAACACACACGTGATTAGGGTAAGTCGACCAAGAATTTATAACTGCCAAAAATGCCCGAAAATTGCCATTCACATGTTAGCTCGAAAGCAACGATGGGATACGATTTAGCGCTAATCGTGGGCCACGTCGACGAGGAGCTCCTCTGCCCCATTTGTGCGGATGTGCTGGAGGAGCCGGTGCAGTCGTCTGGGTGCGAGCACGCCTTCTGTCGCTACTGCATCGAGAAGTGGATGGAGACGAAGCAGATCTGTCCGGTGGATCGCTCCGATCTGCTGCCCATCCACCTGGTGCCCGTCTCGCGGCTGATGCGCAACATGCTGGCGCGGCTCAAGATCAAGCGGATTTCCGCCACCATGTGGAGAACTGCCAGATCAATCCGAAGATGGTGGTCCTGTGCAACAAGGGCTGCGGCATGAAGGTGCCCAGGGACGAGCTGGCCAGTCACAACTGCGTCTTCGAGCTGCGTGAGCGGTTGCGGGATCAGCTCAGCGAGATATCCGAGCTGAAGGACATGCAGGCGAGCCAGGAGCGCCGTCTCAGCGAGCATCGACGCGAACTGGAGCTGGTGCAGTATTATATCGCGGCGCTGCGCTCAACCAATCCTGTGGTACGCTCCGTGGGCGAGCAGCTGGACCGTTTCTCGCTGATGCACTGGGGACGCAGCCTGCCGCTCGCCGCCGTCCGGACCTGGGGCAGCCTCATCGCGACGCCGGACGCGCCCATGCACCTAATGGTGCGCGAGGGGCTGCGCGCCAGCAGCTGTCCGATGCATCTGACCAACATCCTGATGGACTGCTGCTACGAGGACAGCTGGCCGGAGGGGCTGACCACGCTGGAGATGCGGCGCATCAATTTGCATCGGTGTGCGCAGTTTGTGACGCGCCTGCTGCCGGCCGTGGTCACTGGGAAGTCGTGCGTGGTCATCCTGGGCGGCGACAATGGGCACATGCCCGAGAATCTGCGTCCCGTGCTGGGCGTGATCATGATCTTTGTCAATGGCGTCGATGAGACGCATGCGGAGCCAACGCCGCTGCCAGACAGCGATTACCCCTAAAGCGGAGATTGTGGGCGGGAACTCGTGTTGGATCGTTCAAAATTGTATTTGGGATAAGCAAATTTAATGCACGCTAATTGGTTTGAGTTCTGTTTTACATTTGATAAGGATGCATTTAAACAATGTTGCATGTGTGTTGAAAGTCTCTTATCTAAATTAAGTTCTTTAATGCAGGCAAAATTGAATTGTACTAAATTGGATAAGGGAAATTTCGGATATTAAATACTGTTTGAAATCAACTTTATTATTATTTGGACTAAGAGTAACGAATTTATAAATAGCTTGAGCTTTCTTTTTTAAACTGAAATCCAATGGAACTCCAGAGTTTGCTGAGAAGATATTACATTTAAATAGAACACACAGTTCATTTTAATTGTAAAATAAACGAAATTTTTATTTGTAACTTAAACTTTTTATAAAAAGAAAAAATACATTGCAATTATATTTCTTTTAATAGTCAAACTTACAAAATTTTAAAATAAAAAGTGCAATTTTGTATGTATTTTTTACATGTTTGTATTATTTATAAATATAAAATGTTAAATTTCATTTAAAGTAATAGCGAAGACAAGGAAAATAAACTCTAAATAATTAATATGTGTAACTTAAACTTTTTATAACAAGAGGGAATTACATCGAAATCATATATTTTTTAATAAACAAACACATAATTATAAATTGAAAAATAAGATTATATATAATAGGTTATTATAATATTGTATGTACTCTTTTTTTTTGCATGATTGTATAAATACAAAATGTTAAAGTTCATTTAAAGGAATAAGCGCATCCAAGGAAAAGCAATCATCTCCATAAGGATGGTGGCTAAAAAGCCTTTGCATATTTATGGCAGCAAACTGCAGCGGAAGTTATGTAAATTGGAAAACTTGTGGATGAACAGAAGACGACATAAACTGAGGCGTTGCCAACTGTTGTCATCGTTTTCCCGGCTATTGTTGTTGTTGTTGTTGGGGGTGGGGGAGGGAGGGAAAATAAATTTAGCAAATATTATTTATAAAGTGAAATTTTAGCAAATTAACTGCGAATGTGAAGGCCACAAAACAAATAAATAAACTAGCCCAAGTGCTACCTTTTCCTGTCCCGCCCTCGGTCCACTGAAAATTCTTGGCCATTGAACATATCACATGAATAGTAAATTTTGCACAAACACACAAGCATGCTTGTGCAGTGGCATATTGTAATGTCAAAATATTTACACTATATCAGATACATTACAAACATATATATATATCATATATATATGCAAACACCCTCATGGGCAACGCTGTTGTCTGTTTGGGTTTTCATTTCGTTTTTCCCATCCGTTTGGATATAAATTTTCATGCTTTTCCTCACTTGGCATTTGCTACTATTGTGCGCATACTTTTTGTGACAACTGTACGTAACTATCTCTCCCTCTCGGACTTTTGTCACACTTCAAACAAGTTTTGTTGGATTGCAATTTCAGTTTTCTGTGCATTTTATATGGCCAGTGACCAGTTGCTTATCTCCGAAAGCAGCTGCCAAGTTCGTGTCTTACAATGGGCTCTGTAAGTTTTATTATTATTGAATAACTCACTTCGAAGGCTGCGGAAACAGTTACGAAATCCAAAACTTGCGATATTTCAAATTATTGATAGCCAAAGGCTAAAAGGGTCACAAATAAAAATGTACAAATTTTTGAAAATTCAGATTTAACTATATTCTATGATTTATTGAGATTCGGTTATATAATAATTCAAGAAATTTAAATTAAAATTATGTTATTTAAGGTTGCCTTAAATTTTTTATAATTTAATTAAACCTTTTTTTCCGATATTGCAGAATATTATCAACAATTTTCGTTTGACTCCTCTTTCGGTGTCGTTAAATAAAAACCAGCTAAGAGAGATAATCAAAAGCAGAGCCAGTGAACCAGGCTAATTTAATAAGCCAAACGCAACACAACAACACCCAAACAGCTACAACAATATTTTTCCAATTGAACTAACGCCATTTAATGAAAATCAACACTTCCGCTTTCCCAGACAGAAACGAATACGCACGAAGAACACAACTACAACTAAAACAAATAGTGTGTGTGTGTGTGTGTGTAACGAACTACAAATGCTTACCGCAAAATGTATATTTGCATTTATATTTGTTGTTGCCATTTCATCGCAAAAAGCGAACGTGACACATTCGCCATAAGTTGCCATCCTGCCAGATCCCTTCCTACATTCCTAAAAATCATCAAGGACAGGCGGCCTTTATACTCTGTCTATAGAGAAGTTTGATTTTTTATTTTTTTTTTTCAGTATCCAAATTATTAAAAATTGTCTAAATTAAACTATAATTATAATGTTTTTATTTTAAATAAAATACTTTTATTTTAGTATTGTCTTAAGCCATTTTACAAATTCATACTCTAGGGAAAATTAAATACCCTAACCAAATTTACTCCTACTACAAAAATAAAAAATTATATATAAATTACCATGAATAACTGTCATTTGGCTGCTGTTAAAGGAGCGTTGTTGTTTGTTGTAGCTCGTGCCCATTACATGGGAACGTGTGTGTGTACGGAGAAGGACCGCAGGACATCAGCACGGGTTGGGGCCTTGGAAACATGTCAGTTGGCATCGGAACATGGCCAAGCGGTCACGTTCGCATTGTATGACCGGAACGTGTAATTTTTAGCTGGACACAAGGACAGTTGTCCGGGCACAATAAGCACAAGTTTTATGCAATAAAATTAGCCCCGAAAAACAGAAACGCCAGAAAAGAAAAAGAAAAATAAAGGAAAAACACGCAGAAGCCAGCTTCCACACTGGCTGATAAGATAATTTTATTTGGCTGTTATTGCATAAAGTCATGTGAGCTGCGGAAATGAGTTGAACTAAAGTAAACCGTTACGTGACAGCCAGACGGCAGAGCGGAAACACACGCCAGGATCAGCGGCCAGACGGAGGCAGGGGGGTGTAAATGGATTCTAATAAGATAATTGACTTGTTTGCGCATTGATGTAAGTGCTTGTTAAATTGAGGCTCGTTGAGGGTAGTAAAGAGGGGGAAGAAAATACAATTAAATGAGACAAAACTATATTCTTAGCTATTTTGAATATGTGTTTTATATGTATATGTTATCAAAATATTATTTTACATTGTTTTAAATTTTAAATTGTGTTGTAAGTTTATTTTCAATATTTATCATCAAAATGTGTCAGAGCCACAAAACATTTGCCGGCAAAAACATCAAACAATTTTCAGCTGACCTTCTGACATCGCGACCCACCTGCAACTGACCAATTCTAGTTATAGCCATAAAAAGAAACGAGAAAAAAATCAGCGCACAAATTAGGCAAAACGCCAACAGGACTTGGCGCTGGATCATTACGCACTCAGGCGGCACTAAATCGCTTGTATTTATTTGTTGTTAGACTTGATGAAAAACTCGCTTGTATTTATAAGAATGCGATGCCAATGGCCTTTTTGCACGAGTTTTTGTATACCCTATGTTCAGTGCAGATGGTCCAAAATGGGCATATTAGTGAGGAATAACAATTAAATCTGTATGAATTTCAAGAGCTAGTTTCATGAAATTAAATTATATTAAATAACTGCTAACTTTTTTATTTTATTTATAAGACTTGAATTTATCCGAGCGAGAAATGAAAAAAAATCTTAGAAATCTCAAAATTTGTTTGGTTTTTAGTTGAGTAAAAAAGAAATTGACAATAAAATTAACAAAAATAACAACACATACATAAATGCAATTTGAAAAGGAAAAGCTTTTATTTATTTATTTTTATATTTAAATGGTATCCTATACTGGTACGGAAAAGGGTGTTCGCTTTTCGTTATGTCAATGCCAGCTCTGATTTGTTGACTGCTATATTTTTTTGTTGCTATTCCGACCGTTTTGCTGGAATTTCACAAGTGACCGCACACACAAAAATATTTCGCCACACCCGAGGCGGCAGGCGGTCCTCAACAAAACACGAGCGACAACCACAATGCGAACAGCAACAGCAACAACAACAACAACAAATGGTGCTGGGGGTGGCTTCAAGTGCCGCTAGAGCACTTAATACTAATTAGCTTTGCGCCTACGCCGTGACCTACGACCTGGCGCGCCCCAGCATTTCCGTCCGGATTCGGTGCCAATCTGTGCTGCGTTTAAGTGGCCGCAACACGCAGAACGCGGTTAGCGTACAGGGGAATGGGGGCTGCCTTTTGGCCGGGTTAACAGCTTTGGGGCGTCATTTTTATGAGCTAATTAAGTTGTTAGACTTGATGAAAAACTCATTTGGGGTCGCTTCGCAGCACCCAACAGAAAAATACTGCCGCATATCTAATTTGCATTAATTAAAAGCACAGAGAAATCATCTTCTAATGCGTTCACTTTTTTCTTTTTGTTTTGCTTGGCTTTTATTGGCCAATTAATAAACATCATTGCGATTCGCAGTTGCAACTAATTGGCCGGCAATTTGCATTCACATTTATTGGCCAGCCAACTTCGTGGCCAATAGTTTTTGCAACACTTTTAACGCCATGTTCTGGGGGCTCACTCAAATGTTTGTGCCCGTACTTTTTGTAATTGGTTGGGGCTGCAGCTTGGGTCCCGTTTGGCAATTAAAATGAAAAGCGTAACTTTTTAATAGCCAGAACTTGAGGCGCTCTCTCACTGATTTCTGGACTTCTTGGCCAGCCCTAGAAAACTTTTCGAATTATGTCGCAATGGAACTGCCAACTTTTGTCAACGATTTTATAACATTCCATTCTTTTGACTTCTTTTTTTAGTCAAGGTCGCCATTGTTGACTTTTGAAGTTTTAAAGTTGGCTAAAGTTGGAGAAATGTCAAAAGATTAGAGTCGGAATAGAATGTGGAACTGATGAATATGTATTCATACATACTTCATACACACACACATGCAAGGGTATATATAAAATATATATTAAATTCCAACAAGAATAGCCTTTCAATGCGATTTTAATTTAAGTAATGCGTGAAGCCTTTCAAGATATTTTCGTGAGTTGCTAAATTAGACGAGTTTAAGATGGGACTAAAGTGAAATGGACAGAGAGAGAGAGAGAGAGAGAGAGAGAAAATTAGTAGAGTGAGAGAGTGTGATGAAAAGGTAAGTAAAGAGTAAGCGAGAGTGGAAAGGGTAAGAAAGATATAAAGGGTGGAAGATGTAAAAGTCAAAGTGAAAGAAAGAGATGAAAAGAGAAAGAAACAAATAAAAAAAATAGGTTAAAAGATTTAAATTTAAAGACTTATTTAATAAGAATAAAAATGTAGGTTTGCGAATAAAATTTTAAAATAATACTCTTGTTTAAAAAACTCTCACTCTCACTTTACTCTCTCAAATTTTGATAATTATCTGCTGGTTTTTCTTAAATTGAATAAATCACTTAAGCTATTTAAATAAATAATTAATTCCACAACAATATCTAAACCGCTGTAGCTTTGTTTCAGCTGAATGTTTAGCTACTGCACAGGAGAGAAATCCAAGTACTCCCTGGGGTCCAATTCAGGCCAAATGATTGCTGGACATTTTAAGGGACGGCCATAAAAATAAATGAAAATTTTTGTGGTTTGACGTCTCGATAAATGTCAATTAATTTGCGAGTCAGGCAAAAATCCAGCAATGATTAATCATGGCCGGAATGACATAATTGTTAACAACTTTTGAAGGAGCGTTGAAATGATGCCGAAAGTGAAACGAAGGAAATGCCTCTTGTCAATGATTATGTAATGAATATGTTTTGCTGGCTGCTGTAAAAGTTATTTCTCTTTTCTTCCTTGCTTTTTTTTTTCTTTTTTGATCAACTTTTGGCCAAAAGTGTTACCTTATTGGGCTGCTTAGCGGACTTTGTCGCTGTCGTGATAAATTATGTTAATAATGTTGGCCCAAGCGCCCAACTTGCCAGAAAGTTGAGCATTGCAAAAGTTTTGCGCAGAGCTCATCCCAAAAACTGTGGGTCGGTCTGTCAAGAATCAGCACCACGCCCAAATCAACCACCCACCCACCCACTTAACCCACCCGCTGTCAGCTCATTTTCGAGCATAATATTGTGTGCATCCCATATTGAGTGGTCTCCTAAGTAGTTGGCTAACATCGCACACTTTATTAATTCACTTAGCAAAGTGTAATCCTATCACGTCAATAAGATTATGGTTTTGAGAATCTTTAATATTTTTCTTGTTGCCAACACGGCCACTTGTTTGCTGCTGTTATTACTGTTGTTGTTGTTGTTGCTGTTTATGGAAATGACAGTGGCTGCCAACCGAGTTTGGCTTTGGCTTTGGCTTTGGCAGTCAGCGTCATGCATAACAATGACTTGTGCGGCGGCAACTTTTGGCCACGTTTACTCTGAGTTTGAAGTTTGCGCCATTTTAATGCCAGCATGTGTAAACGTTTGCCTATTCCACCCATATCCAACATGATGATGTTCGGCTACAGCATTATGGATATTAATACCCCTTAAATATGGTTATATTAATTTTTGGTCATTATAAATATCATATATCACATAAACTTTAAGTAACTATGCTTCTAAAATATTTAAAGGAATTTTTATCCTCAATAAGAATAGAATAGAACTTTGGTTTTTACACAGGGTATTTGTACTTCGTCACCTCAGCGATAACGTTTGTTTGCGGGTTTCTGTTTGCTTTCATGATTATTAAAATCTTCCATATGTTTCCGGCGCATCTTTCACGCATTATGTGAGCTGAGCACACTGATTGCCTTACAATATTACCTCATAAGAAAATACTATAATATTAAATTAAATTTCCAGTTTTTACAATTTATTTAAAAAAATCCCTAAAATTTAAAAAGTGTAAGTTTATATATATATATAAGTCTATCAGTACATATTCAGAAACGGAAAACCAATCTGTACAAAAATTTAATTTTAAAATAACTTTTCTCTCTTTGAATGCATCAGTTTAAATAAAAAGTTAAACTAAGCGATTGCAATGGAGATATTTATCTGATTACCAATCACAAATGTTGAAATCTTGGCAAAATAAAATATTACAATAATAATATATATTTTTTTCCTGTCGCATCGTATTTTTCCTTCTCGTTAGGTAATGGTAAAAATCAAAAGTGCCTCGATCGGCATTTCTTAAGCACATATGAGAGCTGCTTTTCAGCTCATTGGCCTTGCGGTTCTTGTTGTGGTTGTTGTTGTTTGCGCTAAGGAATTGTTAAGATGGCAAAAGATGTCGAAGCACAAAAACCAAAAGCAATTACGCAGTCTTGTTGGCCAGTCCAACAAAAGACCAAGCGAGCACTGAGCAAAACATGTCCGTGTCCGGTGCAATAAACATTCATTACGTTTGGCCGCATGCCGCAAACAGAGCCGGACAATAACAACAGCAACAACAACAGCAACAACAACAGCAACAACAACAACAACGCATTCTACACAACGAGGATGCTTTAGTTTTTATGGCACAGCTGCCACTTGGCAGCAGACAGCTAGAAAATCAGAGCAACACACACACACACACACACACATACACACATATACAAGCTCACACATTCGTACTCTTAAGAGTCCTGTTACAGGGAGTCGCTATGGGAATGTTACTGAAATCGCCAGCCGTCCGTTACGGTCCGGAATTGAACAATAAAATAAATGATATTTGCTCAAGTGGCTGGGCATCGGTTTTAAATTCAATAAAATTTTATGAAAATGCTGCGATTAAGTTGTACACACATACACACACACACATAAACACATACAAGATTGTTGCCACATGCGTGCCCTGCCCCATTTCGTCCCCAAAAAACGTAAAAGGGTCAAGGCATTTGCCATATTGGCTTTTATGACAACGGTCCGATTGGGCGTAAAATGAAAACTATATAATCAGCGTTAAAAAAAAAACAGCAACGTGAAATGCAACAGCTGCTGCAACAATCGAAGTAAAACGGTAAAAACATATTTCAATCCCGCCACGTCACGAAATCGAAACGTGACAAAGAAAGTGCCTCGCATTTAATATAAATCGAGCACAGAAGAAAAAATTAAATTTCTTTTCTGATAATTGGCACATGCGAAAATACATTGCGAAAAAATAAAACCGAATATAACAATTCATTCCAGAAAACGGTTTAACTGCCTTTTATTGCCAGCCTATTGGGGCAATTTAAATCACATTATAATCTGTTTAATTTAATTTAATAAAGGTGCGAATGTAGGGTTAATTGCGTATTAATGTTCGTATGCTATTGAATTACAAATGTTTTCACATGCGTTCCACAAAATGATTTCCACTTCAGTTGATATCAATCTGAGTTTTAAAAGATTTTTGTAGCATACTTATGGGCGCTGTATTAAATTTAAAGAAGAACATTTCTAATTGGCTAATCTATAAAATACTTAGATATCCGAGAAAAATTATCTATTACGATTGTAGATAATTAAGTTGCTCTTAAGAAAACAGAATTTTTTTCATTTGAGATAACATTTTGTGGAACAACTTAAGTTTCAAGTTTTTTTTTTGTTTAAGACAAAACTACAAATTAATTTTGCTTTATGTGAGACTTTAATGAAAAATATTTTTATTTATCGTATTTATTTGAACATTGCATTTATACTTTTTTATGTATATAAATTTTTTGTTTTTTCATTGTATTGCTTTAACTGCGGCGAAACGCGTGTGACAAATGCGCGGCAATAACTTTGGTCGGCCACGGCATGTGTGACATTTATTACAAAATTTTTAAGGTGCTGGCTTCGCTTGTTTGCCGATGCTTGCTAATAAATTAGCTTGCATTTAAAATGGAAAATTGGCAATGGGAAACATATGTGGATGCTGGTATGGAAGACATACACACACACACACACACACACACCATACCGTCTGCGCAAATAAATTATTCGTGTGGGGCATGTGATTTAAGAGGGTTTCAATAAATGTGCTCAAACGAAATGATCGATTGGGACAGCTATGAAAATTAAAAAAGCAAATTTCAAATAGTTTTTCATAACACCAGAGGTGCACATTGGCATTTATTTTTCCCCTTATAAATGGTATATAAAACTACCAAGAAAATCAAGAAAGCTAGCTTAAGTTTTATTAAGTGATATATAGCTAAATTGTTCACTTTATTAATAAGTATTTTCAGTTAAGAGATAGAGTATATTCTAGGAAATTCTTCACTCTCATTGGTATTATGGTATAATTAAACATTGACTCAAACTATGTTTTTATATTTAGCTCGAGGAACAAAAAAAAATGTAATTATTTAAGAGATTATTTATTTGTGCACTTTTAATTGTTATAAGCTAGTTTTATATACCAAGAAAATCAGGAAAGCTGGCCAACCCATAAATTATGTTTAAATAGTAAATTTTATTGGTTTACTTTATTATTAATTATTTTTAGCTAAGAGATAGAATAACTATCTATCAAAACTATGCTGATATTTTAATATACACTTTTATTAATTTAAAACAAATAAAACAAATCATATTAAATTAATTAAAAGATGCTATTATTTCTTTAAAATTGCCACATTTATTGTGCACTTTTAATTATTATAATATCTAATATATTTCACTGCATTTACGTTATTTCCGTCAGATTATCACAAGATTTAAAGCTCTCAATTCCAACTACATTGTTCTGCTGAGAACCGGCAGCTTAACTAAATGAAATTAACATAAGAAAGTCGCTGAATATCACATGTTTATTTAAGCAGGGACCAGAGGCGCTCCCGGGGTGCGCCGACACTCGAGTTCAGCTCTTAAGGCCCTTCGCACATTTACTTAAGTTATTTGACTTGTTTTTTCGTGTTTTCTTTTGTTTTTATTTTCCGGCGTTGCCAAGGCCCCGAGCAGCAAAAGGGCCAAAGATGCAACATACACGATACACGGATATTTGGGGTAACATTTTGTTTGGGCCCCATTTTGTTGCCAAAACAGTGGAATTTCAGTTAAGGATTCTTGCAGTTGTCTTGTCTTGCACGCTGATTTCTATTTTAGAGATAGAGAGAGACAGGCAGTGATAGGGAGAGAAAGAAAGAGTGGAAAGAGCTTCGGGAATATGGAGCGTGTCAGAGTTGGCATTAGAGCCTGACATGCCTGCAGGGACAATGCCGGAGCGTTGAGGTATGTAAAGGCTATTGATGTGTGTGTGTATGTGTGTATTGTTGTTGTACTTGTTGTTGCTTTACTCCATGTCTCGACTTGATTGAGTTTTATGCACAGTTTGCTCTGCTCTGTCGCCTAATAGCCATCGGCCCTTGTGCCACGTGGCCCACATGCTTAATTTAAGTGGCGCCAACGATAAGCGCCGCCTTTGAAGTGGCCCACAATATTTGGTTTAAATTGTGTTCGTCGATTTTGGTGAGTGCTTAAGACTCTGGCTGGATATGAGCACAGTTGAACTTGGCCAAGTGCTGAGCGCAAACACAAACTTTGACATCATCGTTGCCCATTATCATATAGGCTCTCAACTTTGTTGTCTAACTCGGATTTCTTTTTTTTCTGTATTTATATATTATTTTGCTATTCACCTTTATTTGCGCTGCGATTTATTTATTCAAAAGCACAACAAATTTCGCAATTCCCTTATATATGTTTATATATGTGTGTATATTTACTTATTTGGCTTTTAGCTAAACTTGGAGTCTAGTCTTTTGTGCCAACTGCCAATTCAATGGGCTGCATTCATGAGCTGTCTGAGTTTTTCTGTTCGCTTCTCTCTCTTTTTTTTATTTTTTATTTGGTCTTTCGCTTTTGACTTGTTTGCTTTTTCATGGATGTCTGCCCAAAAGGTTGAGCGAATGCTCACTAGAACCACATGTGCAGGGGTAAGTGTGAGTGTGTGTGTGTGTGTGTGTGTGTGTATTTAGCAAGTCAGTGCTGTTATATGACAGCTCAGTTGACGTCATTATAAGTAGATACACACACACAGCTTAAATAGGTATTTGTATATCAGCTTAGCTAAAGGTCGTATAAAAGATGCTTCAACATCTAACGGAGTTTAAAGTTTAAAAAAAAAAAAAAAAATTACTTCAGATTCAGAATTCAGTATTCAGATAATCATTAAAGCCTTAGCACAATATAAATTTTTATTTTTTCTTTAGTTCAGTTCTATTGCAAAGGAAAGAAATAGAAATAAACAAGAAAAAGCAGTTGATGGATTGAAATAGAATAAAAAATTAATTCAAATTGTGTACATAAATACAACATTTTTTTATATTTTTCCTAGTACAAAAATCGATGGGATTGTTTGCCCTGTTTTTGTTTTCCTGTTCAACAGGCAACACTTTTAAGTCAACTTCAATTAGACGTCACCGCTTGGGCTAAAACGCAAAGACGTTTTCTATTTGTTCAGATATGCTTTTGTGCAAAAATTCAAGGCTTATGCAAAAAAAAAAAAAAATGAAGAAAATGAAAATCAAGAAATTCTCCATTATGCAGGACAATTGAAGCGTAAGGCGCCACTCAAAGTCAACTTCAAGGCGTCTGTCAGCCAGGTTGATGCCAGTGCTGAGTTTAAGGATTTCGATTTCCCATTACCAGTTTAAGCCAAGTCGAGACAAACAGCTGCTCAGTCATTCTACCTCAGAGCTGGCGAAATTATGCATTGTATTTGAACAGCACTCACAGTTACGCATACCTATACAAACACACACACACACACACATACGAATCGTGCCCCTGAAATTAGGCAACAAAAATTATGATTATGATGTGTTCATTGTTTTAATGCCTCCCGTTTCCAAAGGCAATTTGCCAAATACGCTACACAAACACAAATATCAAGTACCTACAAACACCCAATAACACACACACTCACACACACACACATGCACACATTCAAAGACTGTGTATGTGTGTAACTTTTCGGCTGCTCAACTTTTCAAGTGCTTACAAATCGTCTTTTGTTGGGAAATACCTGCGAGACTATATCAACATTATGACGGCTTTTGTAACGTTCTTTAAATATCAAAAAACTTTTAAATATTTCGAAAATAAAATATAAAACTACTATTACTTTACTATTACTATTACTATTAAAATATAAAAAAACTTTTTACTATTTATATTATAATTGTAGAATTAAAAAAAATTATAAAAAGAAGAAAAATTATTTTGGTCAATTGAATGTGCGCTGGCTTACAGAAAGGGTATTTGTGTTACGCCAAATTAAAAGAAAAAGTAGTTAATTTCCTGCTGGTTTTTGTCTTTTGGCGCAAGAATTTTTGTTTACATTTCGTGCTGCTAATCACATGCAAATCCTTTTAAGTCGCAATGACTTTGTGACTCGGGCGCATAATAAGCTCATTTGTAATGGAAATAAGTAGACACACACACACACACAGTGGGGTGGTTGTTTGTGTTTGTAATAGCTTCAGGTTATTTGCCATAACCTTTATTCTTCTTTGTTTTTTTTTTATTTTTTTTTTATTTGTAGCTGTCGCTGACATTGCCTGGAGTAGAGCTCCAGTTAACCTGCTTTTATTTATGGCATGTGAGCACATATGTGTGTGTGCGTGTGCCTGTGTTTTTGGTGTGTGTGCACATTAAAATATGAATCTAATGTTCATTTTATGCGCGTAATTTACGCCGCCAGGCAAAAGCGAACAACGCGTGAGCATCATTTGTACTGAGTGTAGACTAACTTATAGCAGGCACTGCTCCCTAGCCGGCTGCATAATGATGTGAGACAGTGTATAGTCGTGTGTTAAACGGCTGTGTGCTTTAGCTTTAAGCAAATACTTTTGCTGAATTAATATAGATACTTTTTATACTCGTTCACGAAGTGAAAGAGTATATTGGTTTTGTGCAATGTCCGTCTTGCTGTCCGTCTGTCCGTCTGTCCGTATGAACGCAATTATTT